>JBAWJY010000095.1:0-89827 GCA_037356115.1 Neofusicoccum sp. Z2
ATCTAGGAGGAGGAGGAGGAGGAGGAGGAGGAGGAGGAGCAGTGGTGGCGCCCAGGACGTCGGCAGTGACGGCTGCGACGATTGCGACGGCGACGGCGCGTGCGGATCCAAACAATCCGGATAACGTCGTCATTGGCAGTGAGGTGTTCCTGCCGGGCCAGATCACCGTCATCGATACGACGCCCGTTGTCGTGGCTACGGGTGCGGTTGTGGTGGGCGGGTCGACGATTCCGCTGGCTGCTGCTTCTGCTGCGGGGACGCTGGGGGCGGTTGTGACGGTTGGGACGGAAGTGGTGACGGCGTATCAGGAGGGGGAGGGGTTGGTGGTGGTGGGTGGGCGTAGTTTGACGGTTGGGGGTGCGGGGGTGACGGTGGGTGGGGTGGGGGTTAGTGTTGTGAGCTCTGGGATCGCGGTAGGTGGGACGACGGTGTCGTTTTCGTCGGTGGTTGGTTCGAGCGCTGCGGCTTCAGTGACGGAGGTGCCGGGGGTGACGTGGGCTTCGGCGACGGGGGCCGCGGCTGGGATAACATCGACGGTGGGAGAGGGGTCGAGGGTGAGGGGAGTATCGGGGTGCTTGGCCGCGCTATGCTGCTTTCTTTTTGGCTTGGTCAATGTGTTATGATGTGGCTCTGGAAGGGTTTCTCAGGTCTTGTCGTGGGAAAGCTGGAACGCGAAAGAATTATCATAGAAAGATGGAACTGGCGTCTGTGAAAGTCTTTGAATAGAAAGTAATAAGCTTGGTAATAATACAGCTAATCACAATATATGGACGTCTGTTGAAAATGAAAAACACATTGCTCAAGATCGAATTGTCTGACAGAAACGCCTGTTTTAATAAAGGAAAATTCCTTCTGAAATCACTGAACAAGTTAACATTCTCTCCACGAACGTCTGAAAATCAAAAACGAGTTAAAATACGCTTTTTCCATTCACTTCCTATTAGTTTCATTAATAGACACGATGGTATGTACATTCTGCAATGCTTTGACCCGGCGACGTTTTCCCAACAATATCTGGACTAACGGGTAGCTCCAGATGGGTTCCTGATGGCAACGACCGGCATTTTCTTTCATGGGTCTCTCTTACCCATCAACATTTTTGAGTTCGATTCCAGGATGATGGATCAACAACTCTTCTGTCTGCTGCGCCAACTCTCTCCACCATAAACTCGACTAAAGGGGCCGGAATTGGCGCGGATCCTGAAATCTTTTTGCGGAGAAGCGGTAGAAATTCCCCCTTCAATAGTTGCCCCTTTTTTGTGGCTTCGTGGCAAAGCCAACCGTTGAAGAATAGCGGATGTGGTATCCGAATCGCGTTTGAAACCCAGAAAGGATGCCCTTCATGATATCATCCAGTGCTCTCTCTTCCAAGCCTCTTCCCTGCAGCAAAATCACCATACGTGACTGTTACATGCGCCACAGCCTATGCAGCTACATATGTCGCCCTCTTCAATATCCACGTTGATTGAATTTTATGGAACGAAGGCTTTCCCGCCTTCATTGTGGGATGGAACTGCGGCGCCGGGCCTTCGTCCGATCACCCCTCGGCGAGAGGATCCAGTAACCTCGATGAACTTCATGGAGACAGGCCAAAGTTGAGATTACCGCTCGAGAAACTGACTAAACAGGGCTGCAAGCCAAACTCTCGTTGACAGTAGGCGATGTCGGCGTTGTTGGACGAGATTCAGAAACGACCCGAATAGTGGGTGCGAGGTGCGCGAAGGAGGAAAAAAACTGTTGTCCAGCGGAAGAACGCGGCGGCTGAGTTGAGTCCAGGTAGTTGGGCCATTTCCCCGGGATTTCCGAGCAGGGAGGAGCAATGTCCGGCGCAGGAACAACGGACAGGGCCGGCAATGACGGGTATGAGGAGGGACCTTGCGTTGTGCTTTCGTCCGTGTCGGCGGATAGCGTTTCTGCAGCAGACTTGAAGGAATCTTCGGATTCGCCAGGCACTGTCGTAGGGAAGGGGCCAGGAAGACGGGATGTGCGCCGCGAATCCTGCTGCCGAGCAACGCGGGGTGTCTCGTTGGTCGAAGCGTCATGCCGCGATCGGCACGGCACGCAGAGCTTGTCCCCTAGTCTTTTCCACATTTCGGCCATGGTGAGTTGTCGTGATCTTGAGAGGTATAGAACGTTGGCTCTATCAATTATTCCCAGACGGAAAGACGGGTGTTTAAGGGGGGTAGGGGGGGAGGAGAGAAGTGTCGAGGAAGCGAACCGAGCGAATAGGGAGCACGATCCGTGCAGGGATTAGGTTTTACACGATCCACCATTTCTCCCAATTTGGGGCTTTGCGGGTCCATTTCTGGGTCGGATGCAGTGTTTGTATTTCCGGATCATGTCATGAGCTCAGGGGCGCGAATGGATTTCCTGCAGACAAGAGCGAGCAGAAGGTTTTCTCTGCAACCAACTTTGCCGGACTGGATGGCCGTGAAGAGCCGTTCTCATACGTGCGTAAAGGTGTTCTGGAGCATTAATAGTTTACTCGAATTTACGCAAACTTCCCTCTCATCTGGGCCTGCCATCTCTCCAGCACTCGAGTATAGTTCGACATGTAGTGCACTGGCATGTGAACCAAGCTCGCAATACCACTTGCGAGATTGTAACGCTCCACCTCGGCACTGCCGCAAGTATGCGGATTGTGCTTGAGACAGTCCCAGTTCCATTCAATACGGTGTAGAGAGGGGGAGATTGGGGAGGCACGGAGTCTCTTGGCCATTTCTACTACTTTTGTGTCATATGGAATTGCAATTGAGGATGCAGGTCTTCTATTGGTCAGTTGTCAATGCCAAATGCATCGTACAACACCCAACAATGATCTCAGACCAGCGGTTGTCTTTGCAAGTCCCGCAAGGTGGACCTTCCCTCTACTGCACTACTTCCTTCGTGTTATCCCCCCCAATATCACTGTTGAATTCTGGACCCAACTAGTTTTTAGTCCCATAAAAAACTTCCTCCTACGATACTGTTATTTGTTGTTGGCTGGGACGGAGGCGATGATCCTCTCAATCTCAGGGACTGGAGCATGGCGAAGCGTGTAGAAGCTACTTTCCAGTTAGTGGGATTATTGTGCCCGACTTGATACCTTCGCACGTACCTCATTCAGCTAACTCCTTCCGCAAGCGCCCCTCTTATGACTTAGCTACGTTTCTACTACATTTCCACTAATAATATAACAGATATTCATCCCCGAAAGAATGAACTAAGCGGCTATCAGAATTGATCTTCGATTACCATTTCATCTCTCTTTCACCACAGCTTATGGTCTGCTTGGTTAATCAAGCGGCTATTCTCGTCCTCTTATAAGCCAAGCATGCTTGCTTGTCGGGAGCCCTGGTATATGGTCCCCAATCCAGGCCTCGACTCTCTTTGAATACGTAATTGTTAGCGTGTTCATTAGTGCATGCATGGGCAGCATTGACTCTTACGATATATACTCGGCATTGGCGTTGACGCTCGTGAGCTTTATAGGATATTTGGCTACCGGAGGAATAAATGTGGCCGGTCTACCATTTACGAGAACTTAGAAGCACTTTCCAGTTTAACGGTTATGAGCTACATACCTACTATCATGCTTCTGATTCCATATTCCTTGTATCAATATGGCCATATTGTTTGACGGGAAAGTAGGTTCCTAGTCCTTAAAGAGGCCAAGGGGGCGGGATGATTTCACAATAGAGAGGTATTTTCAAATGTGACACAAGAAAGTTGGCCAAGGGAGAGATATTGATGCAGTGTTGGGAGTAGGCTAGCGCTTCTCGATTGCGATGTTGAGCTTATCGATGACGGCGGCGGTGGCGAGGAGGGGGAGCGCGAGGGCGCTGATGGCTATCATGCGGAGGGCGGTTAGGATAGCGATAAGGGTTGTTCGAGTGAAGCTGGCACTCTGCAGCATGATAATGGATTCGTCTTGGGTTGCAGAATTCATCAGAGGCTGCTACTCGGTTCCCTTCCCCACTCTCAGCTCAGCTCTTTCTTCACTTCCTGCTAATTTTTCTTTGCTCGTTCAAGACTAAACAGGCTGATCTTTGTACGTCAACAAAAGTGACAGACATGTTTAACAGCATCCTGGTCGATGAGGCGATGATCAGAAGCAGGGCATTTGACTCGTGGAAACTACGGCACTTATACAGGCAGATGACTCGTGCTCTTGGCTGGCAGGACAGAATGAAGAGATGGTAGCGAGCGCAGAAAACGCATCATCAAGAGTAATTTACCTGCTATTGCAGAACAGCACGGCAGCTGGGAGGACGCCGGAATTGGAAATCATCAACGGGTTGCCTCCACACTCGCAGCCAACTGTTCACGAAGATCAGAAAGAACGATACCGGGAGACTGGTCCAGGCACCTGACGATACTGGAAGCAGCCCTGTCGATCGAGATAACCGGATCCCAGCTGTCGGAGTTCCTGGCGATCAGTGTAGCGAGCGGTCCGTCATGGAAAGATGACGGATCTAACCGCCTGTCGAGGCCGCATAAAGCAGTCCCAAGCGACCAACGGCTTTACTAAAGTAGGTGGAGTCGAAAATGTGGACGGATTTGAATGGAAGAACTAGACTTGCAATAAGATACTACGCTCGGTGAACTTCTGGGTGAGAGAACCAATACAGGCACAACAGCAAGTTTGAAGCTTCTACTGCTGAGCTTCACAATTGTAACGAGCAGTGTTCAAGTCATGTCGCTAATTTGATTCTGGGCCTCTACAATCGGCCTGGCGATGTTGAAGGAATACTTCTCCGGATGAAAAGACGCATAATCTTCCTCGGCTATGAATCCTGGTCCGCCTTTAGGGTTCTACGAGCTAGGCGAATGGTAAAATATTTACCAAAGGAGTCAGATGTCGTGACTGATAATTCATTAGCCACATCAAGCCCGGGCAGGGAGTGGCCGCATTGTTCGAAGGCGAATCGTAATCCGGTGCAGCGGCTGCATAGGAGATCTAGACAGACCTTCCGCGACATATAGTTCTTTCGAAACAAGGAGTTGAAATTCAGATGTGACTTTTCAGCAAGCGTTTTCACTTAGTCTTCAAAGTGGACTAGCTGGTCCTTCTGACGCGTAACTCATGGAAAGCGGAAGCGCTGTGAAAGGAGAAGTGTTCGACAGGAGCGACGGGATTGCAGAGGAGAGTCCAAGCACATTGCTTGCGAGCTGGACCGTGTGGTGCAAACAAAGGTGCTCGTGGGAGAGTGCTGGGAGAATCCGACCGGCTTCGGCGCGATTGCCCGCTTCTGTTAGGCTCCGACCAAAGCGGTGCAGGCAAGAACCTGGGGCCGGAAAGGGACTCCAACTCGGCCACTCATGGAGTGAGGATCCACATCGGCAGTGCGATCGGAAGCGAAGCCGGGCGGCACATAGGGTCGGATGATGTATGTGCGCATGTCGTCTGGTGAAATGCGGGCTCCGATTCCGACTGTGCTCTTTAGCGCATGGAGACGTCACGCAGAGGTCTTACCATTTCCACACAAAATTGATTTGACGTCATGGATTATCCTTCGGGAAGGGAGGCCTTTACGGAAAGACTTCCAGAAAGAGTTGGGAGGCTGGAGGGTACGGAGGGTGGAGTGCTGTGAGGTATTTGGACCGGACAGATATCTCCAGGACACGGGCAGCGGACGACTCATGAGCGCCGAGATCAGGTTTTTCGCAGCGGGTGGTTGCGGAGACGAATGCCGGATCCGGAGGCTGAGAGGGAAAAGAGCGCCGGGTTGTCGGCACGGGCCACGGCAGTCACACAATGGCGCGAGAGACTGGGGCGAAGAGGCGTTCTGGAAGGTGCCGAAAGACGGAGGAGCGGAGGGCTTGTGGGCTGTTCACCGCTGGCGCTGCGGGCGAAGCTGGAGCCCCGGAGGGAGCGGAGCGGAGACGGCGCATCTTCGGTCCCAGCCCGGCTAAAGCGCGGCCGCCGGCTGCTGCTGCACCCCGCGTTTTGCGGCTGGCGGTGCGGCGCAGCGGCGGCTCTGCGCCTCCCGGATGCCTGGATCGGTCCCGCGCGGCCTGCCCAGCGCCGCGACGTCGCTGCTGCTCTTATATCCAGCGCCCGCGCGGGACCCGGCCGGCCCTTCGGCGAGTTTTGCGCCGCTCGAGTCGTGTCGCCGCCCGCCCGGGCCGCCAGCCTCTCCGAAAGCGGGCGGCTCCGTGCTCCAGGCTGGTGGTGGCCCACTGCAAAGACCGCCGTCACGCGATGCCCGCCGACAATCACGCTCTGCGAGCTCTCGTGGGCGTAGAGGAGCACTGCTGAGGGCTGTCTGCGCTGTCTGCACCGGCGGGCGGTTGAGCCGCACGTCGCGTCTGCCGGCGCGTAAGTTGCCTGATTGGGGCGCGCGTGGTTGCGGCTGCCTGTTCGGGCGGCAGCGACGCCCTCCACGCACTCCACATTCACTCACGGCGGCGATCCTCCGCACGGTGAGCCCGCCGCCCATCGCCCATCGCCATGTCCGCCATGTCCGCCGCCCGCACTTCCACCGCGCCCAGGCAACTGCCGCTACCGCCTGCTCCGTCCTCCGTGCCCGCCGAATTGCCCGGATCGCTGCCCAGCGCCATGGCGAGCTCCAGCGTACAAATACCCGCTCGACGCCCGCCAGTCCGCGCCGCATCGTGCTCCTCAACGCTTCAACGATGATCGGCGCCCAGCTTCGTCGCCGCGGCCCGCTGGCCGTGTCCGCCCTCCTCGCCCTCGGCGCCTCCGTCGCGAGTGCTGCCGCCGCGACGGGCATCTGCGAGACCGCCCGCTACGAGAACAAGACGCGCGTCTTCGTCCTGACCGACATCTCCAACGAGCCCGACGACCAGATGAGCCTGGTGCGCTTCCTGACCCACGCCAACGAGCTGGACGTCCAGGCCATCGCCGGCGTCACGTCGACCTGGAAGAACGACTCCATCGACACCGCCTCCATCCACGCCGTCATCAACGCCTACGGCAACGTCACCGACAACCTCAACGCCAATGTGCCCGACGCCGGTGTCTATCCTTCCGCAGAAGATCTCCTCGCTAAAATCTTCACTGGTCATCCCGTCTACGGCCTGGCCACCTTCGACGAGCCGAGCCTGAGCAATGCGTCCATCGCCTTGATCAACGCCACCGACGCCTCCGACGAGCCCCTCTGGGTCACGGCCTGGGGCGGTGCCAACGTTCTGGCCGAGGCCCTCAAAGAGGTCAAGAAGACCCGCAGCGACGACGACGTCGCCGACTTCGTCCGCAAACTCCGTGTCTACTCCATTTCCGACCAGGACAACGCTGGCCCGTGGATCCGCTGGAACTTCCCCACTCTGTTCTACATTGTCTCCATCCACGGCTTCAGCGAGTATGCCCTTGCTACCTGGAATGTAAGTGCACCTCTCTCGACCCCGAAGACATGACTGCTGACAGTGACAGGGCATCTCGGGAGAAGGCCTCAGGCCTTTCGACAAGGGCGGTCCCGACAGCTCCTTGATCACCAACGATTGGCTCCAGGAGCACATCCGCATTGGAGACCTTGGCTCCCACTACCTCAACTGGTCCTATATCATGGAGGGCGACACCCCCTCCTTCCTCGGTCTCCTCCCCAACGGCCTCAATGACCCCGAGCACCCCGAGTGGGGCGGCTGGGGTGGCCGCTACATCCTCGCCGACTCCTCGGGAGAGACTGGCACCTTCAGCGACGCCGCCGATTTCGTCATCGGCCAGAACAACGAGACCTTCTTCAGCAAGTACGCCTCCATTTGGCGCTGGAGGCAGGCTTACCAGTACGACTTCGCCGGCCGCATGCAGTGGACCGTCGAGGCCAACTCTTCCCTCGTCAACCACCACCCCGTCGCCGTCGTCAACAGTTCTTGCGGCCCGGGTCCGCTGGAGGTCTCGTACCGCTTCGGCGAGTCCGTTGTTCTTGATGCTTCCGAGTCCTGGGATCCCGATGGAGATGACCTGACCTTTGACTGGTTCCACTACCGCGAGGTTGTCCAGCGCTTGGAGGGCGAAATCCCGAGGGTCTCTCCCAATGTGACCTTCACCCCGCTGGACGACAGCGGAAGCGTTGTTAATGTCACTCCCAACAACAACCTTGTAAGTTTTACCCTGTGACTGTTTATGTCGGTGCACGGTACTGATTCTTGCAGACGATGCACATCATCCTTACCATTGACGATGCTCGGCCCATGAACCTCACGTCCTATAGACGTATAATCCTGCGCCCTACGGCTTAATGTGTCTGGATGTAATATGAAGCAAATAATCTTTATTTAATGATGAATAAAATCAATGTTGAGACGCGTTTTCAGTCTGTTCCAAGCATGCTCTGATAAAGTATTTGTTGATATATGTGCAAGAACATAAGTACATAAGGACCGTTGCAACAACGGGACCGTCACTGCCATAAGATGCCAATCTGGCAACCCGCAGTCTGTAATGCGCCTCCACCGTTCCTCGCCATCCGCTCAGCAAGGGCTGCTAGCCAGCATGGCATTGAGATCCTTGTTGATGATGCCCTGCTCAACCGCATCTGCAAATTCCGTCAGTGAACCAATCCCTCATCTCAACGGGGAATGGAAAGGAAGAAAAAAAAAACAACTCACCCTTGTACGACCACTGCAAGTAATCGCTGAACTGCTCCGTCTTCCAGCTCCAGTAGATCCACCCAGCCGTCTTCTCATACTGCTTCTGCTGCGCCGCAAAATACTTCTGAAAGAACCCCTTATTCGCCAGCTCCTGCCCGCCCAACTCATTCAGCTTCATCGACCACTCCCCCACCACCTTGGGCGTCTCCCCCGTGACCCGGTTCCCCTGCCCGACGGTCCCCGAACAGGTGTAGGAGATGGCGCATGCTTGCGCGCCGCCGCAGTTGTCGATGGGAGCGCCTTGGTAGTTGTGGTCGTCGAAGAGGAGCATCTCTTTTTGGGACGCGGAGAGCGAGGATTGTGGGTCGGGTCCGCTGGCCCAGAGGTCGTCCATCATGGTGATGTGGAGGCGGGAGTTGCCGGTTATGCCCATGGAGGCTTCTTGGTTGCGGATGGCGTCGATGGCGGAGGGGTAGTAGTGTTGGGTCTGTTTTTTTGTGTGTTAGTGGGCTGTGTTTTTGTGTATTTATGGAGCGTATCAAAGATGATTTGAAATATGGTAGTAGTACGGGGGAGCTGAACTCACCATCCACTGCGTGTTGGCCGAGTTCTCGCGCAGAGGCTCGTTGAGGATCTCGATCGCGCCGACGTTGCGCATCGTTTTGTTGGTGTGGATGAACTCGGTCATCCAGGTCAGGAATTCGTACGCGCGCCCGGACTCGTAGTCGCTCTGGTAGAAGCCAGTGGTGCTTTCGTACTGTGGGGGAGACAGTGAGCAAGTGGAGGAGCTGGGGATTGGGGGACTGGCTTGTGCTTACGTCTCCGGTGAAGGCGTCGTTGGGCTTCTGCCTTCCCGGCGCGCCGTGCAGGTCGATGATGATGTACATGCCGGCGTCCGAGGCCCAGCCGCAGAACTTCTGCAAGTGCGCGATGCCTCCTGCGATTTTGCCCGAGAATTAGCGGCCGAAGCCAGGTGCCGGGGTGCAGCAGCAGAGCACACGCATACCTTTTGGGAAATGCTCGTACTGGTTGAGCAAGTCCTCCTTCATCCAGAAGCCGACCGGGATCCTGATGGTGTTCAACCCGTACGACACCATCGTGTTGATGTCGGCCTGCGTGATCCAGCGGTCCCAGTGCGCCTGCCATGCCACGCTGGCGGCGTTCATGTCTCCGCCGTACGCCTGCTCCACGCACTGCCTCTCGGCCTGCGCGTTGTTGCACTTCATGTTGTTGTTCCACTCATTGCTGGCCATCCACGGCTCGACGATGTACTGGGATCCGGCATTGACGCCGCGGATCTTGGTGGTTCCGCTGAAGGCTTTGAGGGAGACGCCTGACGGGGGACTGGTGGGAAGCCATGCTTGGGCGAGGGTTGCTGAGCTCACGAGAGCTAGGAGCTTGGAAACCATATTTACAAGGAATGAGAAAGGGTATTCGCAGAGGGATTGGATGCTCTTCTGCTCATTTGGAAGGTAGGAAACTTCCTTCTTATATCGACCGGTCTATTCCAGGCTTCATGGGAGTGTTGCAACGGAGCTAGACCGGGACCTCCCAGTCTCACCGTTGCATCCGCTCATTGCTCTCACGGACTTCCCCTTCAAGCAGGTAGATGCTTGCCAAGCTCTGCAATTGTTGGCTGAAAACTGGCAATGATCATCGAGAGCATGCTGCCTATCCGCGAAGATAGCTAGTGTGGCCGACGGGGGTGAGATGAAGCAGTCCTTTGGATAATGAGGACGTGGCCGAGGAAGCGGCTGGCGGCATACTGCGGGCGGGCGCTTCTAGAATGTCAAATGAGGGGATGGCTGAAGGATCAAGTGGTCCTGCAGCGGCACGGGCCCTTGCCTTCAGGGGCCGTGAAGAAGGTTGTCAGCCGGTGCTGACGTACATTAGCAGTATTGAGTGGCTTCGTTGTATTGAAGGGCCATGCTTACTCAGTTTCACCAGAAACAATGAAAACTATCACTGATTGGAAGTCAGACAATTCTAAAGCCTGTGCAAACTTTACTTGTGTTTCATCAGGGGTCAAAGACGTATAAAATGCAGACTTTAATCAAGATTAGCGCCCTAAGGCGACAGGATTCAGCAGTAACGCGACAGAAACCAGCAATTTTCCGAACATAGTGACCATACATTTGTGTTCCCCTTCCTGTTTACTTAAGTTTTACGCTTGAAACGGAACGTGAAAAAGACCCAGCTCTCGGAGAACGGCGGTCCAGACGTCAGCTCTAGGCCTGAAGTGGCTGCCCATGCGGCGGCGCGTGCTCATGCTCTAGTGTGCAGAAACCGGGGGAATGGACAGATGAGGGACCCAACGGCGTCGAGATTCAAGCTTATGTCGATCTCATGCGCCCCGGATCTGCAAAGAGCCTAACAGATGTTGGCTTTGTTGTCTTCTTCCTGGAAACAAATTGTTATACTCAAATGAAACTTGCTCCTGAGGGGCAGAGAAGTAAAGGCGTGGAGAAATGTCTTTTGGCCAGAGACTGGCCATAAGAAGGGCCCAGTTCGAAACATGTTCATGAAGCGAAATGCAAGGAACAGACTTACGTAATTTTGCCTCAAGAGAAGCTTTTGGCCCGGGGAGGGAGCTGCTGTCCAATGCGGGGCGTTGAAGAAAATGACCAACATTAGTGTGTGGGCGGGACAGGGGATCTATTGGTGTCCGCAGCAAACATCTGAAGAAAGCCACAGGCTTTGAAACAGGGGCTGATGGCTGTCGGGTGATGCGCCGCTCTTCCCTGGCTGTGCGTCAGAACTCAACTTCCACATCTAGAAAGACCGCACCAATGAGCGGGGGCCGCGTTCCTGAAGAATGGCCTGTGGATGAGGTCAGGCTGGCGCCCACGAGATGAGGAGGGCGTGACGGGGGTCTGGAATCTACCCCGGATTTCCATTTCGGGCTAGCGGAAGGATCTGAAGCCCGGCACGTTCTACCCGGAACCCAAGAAACGGCTCTAGATCTGAGCCCGAAGCCGGGCAAGCCGACTATCTGGGCTTTAGTCCTGCCAGAAATGACCGGTTGATGTTTCATGCGCTACGCGGCTGAAGTGTCGATGCTACGCTGCCATCAGTGTGCTGGACTTTAAGCAACTGGTGACTACGAGGTAGACGCACCTGTTTTTGCATTCTCACCTCCGGTCGGTGCTACATTTGTTGTCCGATATCCTCTACAGTCTGGAATCTTGACAAGAGGCTCGAATGTGCGTTGCGATGTTTCTTGGGGCCCTCGCGTGCATGAAGGTTGCGCTTTTGCACGGACTCAAATAACGACACGCTCCACAAAGTGGGCCTCGGCATCCCCTGCTGTGCCGAAACTAAGCGTGCTTACATATCACCAAAGCGTCCCTCCTCGTGCCCTGAACATCTGCGTGGTTGAACGCTTGAGGCTCTGTCGCAGAGTGGCGCCATGCGGCTCAAACTGATACGTGAGCCGCCATCAAAGCTCCCTGCGCTCCGATCTCGACCGTTTCGGGCTACCTTGGAACCATCACGTGTGACGGAGAGGCCGACGGAGATGCTGAGTCATGATTGGGCTCTTGTAGGAAACAACAGCGGAAGATGCGAGTCATTCGGCACATCTCCCGGTCCTCCAAGCTGGCCCTGCTCGTAAACCAGCCTTCACCTCTACCATCAACCGCGGTCACTCACATGCGAGTGGGACCAATGCCCAGGCCAGCCCCATTGTCAATGAAGACACTTCCGATATGTAGACGCCCAGGCCTCGTCGGAACAGTTCATTGGAAGAGCAAGGGACAGTTGCGTCGCAACGCCGGTTCGATCGCTGCGCGCAAGGCTTCCGCTCGATGGGAAACACTGCACAGAGATCTTGCCCACCGACGCGGCCGACATCCGGGCAGGGGGCGCGCAACGCCCAGGACAACCACGACAGAGCCTCCCGAAGCAAGCAGCTGCCGACGACGAGCAGGCAGCGGCAACAGCGCCTCCAAGCCTCCAGCCAAGCCGGACACCAGCAACTGAACATTGCGGACACACAGACGCGAGTTCCGCTCGGGGACCTGCTGCCTTTTCATTCGCTCCCTCTGGCCGCAATCTTGGCGGCGGGCAGGCAGGGCAGCCAGCGGCAGGCGCTAGAGGCGCATGTCGTGATCGGGACGCGAATGTCGTGATCGCGGCACGGCAGGGGCGCGACGCCCGTTCAACACCATCAAGCCTCCGCCAACACCAATCAGAAAGCTTCGGTTTTCCTTGCCCGGCCACCGAGCCTCCGTCGTCATGGTCCCCTCGTTTTTCCCCTCTCGCTGTAGCGGTGCAGTATCGGCCGATGGGCGTGCCGTGGACCGGCATTCGTACCCACCACGTGTGCGCAGTAGTGCCCGGCCGGCAGTTGTGAGCTACGGGCAGTGAGCTCTTGCGTCGGGAAGAGCCTCCACCACCGAGCGCAGGCGCAAGCACGCCATCTTGCTGTTGACGGAATGGGAGCAGAACCGCCGTGTTGCTGACGATTTTTCCTGCTGGGCCATCTCCTTGAGAGAAGCGATTCGTCTTCCCACGCACGCTTCTCCCCTCTCGACTTGCAATCCTACTGCAGCCCCAGGATAAGCCCTTCGCAGCAGCAGCAGCAGCAGCAGCAGCCATGGCGGCCGCCGACGACAAGCATGTGGTGTACGATGACATCGAGCCCGCGTCGGGTGCCACCTCGACGACCGACTCGGCGCTGGACGACAGCTACGACGTCTACAAGCGCAACCAGGGCCTGCAGTACGACGAGGCCGAGGCCAAGCGCGTTCTCCGCAAGATTGACTTGCGCATCGTGCCCGTCCTGTTCGTCACGTACATGCTGCAGTACCTCGACAAGGTCAGTAGCAGCTCCCACTAGTTCCATGTTCCTCTCCCCTTCCCCGCAGGTTGGCGTATGCATCCAGAACGTTCCGGACTAAGTGCCTTCACTCGCCAGAACGGCATCAACTATGCCAGTGTCTACGGTCTGAAAGCTGGCACGCATATCAATGGCAGCCAGTACTCATGGCTCGGTAAGCGACACCTCCGTCCGTCCAGCATGCTTCGTCACGGTTAACGACCTCTCTTCAGGCTCCATTTTTTACTTCGGCTACCTAGCCACTCAATACCCGTCTGGGTACCTTATGCAGCGGTATGCATTGCACCTCCCTCAACTCCAATATGCATGTACTGACTAGCACTGTATCAGCCTCCCGATTGGAAAATTCCTCAGCTTGACCACCATCGGTAAGAACCACCCAGCCCCGCTCTTCACGAACATGACCACTGACCAAACACGCCCGACCAGGTTGGGGAATCGTCCTGATAACGACCCCAGCATGTCACAACTTTGCCGGCATCGCCGCGAACCGTTTCCTCCTTGGTGCCCTTGAGGCCGCCGTGAATCCCGGTACGTAGCAGCAGCAGTGTGGAGCCCCCCGTCCCCAAAAAGTTGACGCGTCCGAGACACACATGCGCGGCGACAAGCACACAGGCTGACGATTGGAAAGGTTTCGTGCTGATGATGGGGATGTGGTATACCGCCGCGGAGCAGCCCCTGCGGCTGGAGGCGTACTACTGTGAGCTCTCCTCGCCCTTTCCCCCCCGGTCCCTATGGGTCCCCGCGCTAACAAGTCCCGTGGTCATTAGGCACGAACGGCATTGCCACCATGTTCGGCGGGTAAGCGATTCTCGCGTGGTTTTTCCCTCAGTGGAGTCGTTCCGACGCTAATGGTGACTACTCGGGTGCATGCAGGCTCATCGGCTATGCCGTCGGGCACATCACCACCGGCAGCCTGGCGCGGTGGCAGTACGTCTTCATCATCTTCGGCGCCTGCAGCGTGGCGTGGGGCGTCGTGTCGCTGCTCGTGCTGCCGGACCTGCCGTCGACAGCCAAGTTCCTGACGGAGCGCGAGCGCGCGGTGGCCGTCGAGCGCGTGGCCAGCAACAGACAGGGCGTTAAGAACCAGCATTTCAAGAAGGACCAGGCGATCCAGTTCCTGCGGGACCCGAAGACATGGATCTTGTTCGTGATGGCCGTCGGGGCGCAGGTGCCCAACTCGGCGCTGACTAGCGTGAGTGAATGCAATGCGTCCAGCAGGTATCACACTACAACAACACGGAGCTAGCTAACCATGTCGGCGTGCGTGACAGTTCACCTCCCTCATCATCAAATCCTTCGGCGTCGACACGCTCGGAACGCAGTACCTCCAGATCCCGGGCGGCTTCGTGCAGTTCGCCGCCCTCCTCGCCGGCGGCTTCATCTGCACGTACTGGCCCAACTCGCGCTGCATCACCATGATCGTGGCCAACTCGATCTGCATCCTGGGCGCGGCGCTGCTGGTCGGGCTGCCGGAGTCGAACAAGTGGGGGCGGCTGGTGGCGCTCTGGCTGTGCTACTTCCAGGGCTTGGGCTTCTCGATGAGCCTGACGATGATCAGCAGCAATGTGTCCGGGTACACGAAGAAGCAGCTGACCGGCGCGATGGTGTTTACGGGGTACTGTGTGGGGAACATCATCGGGCCGCAGACGTTCAAGGACAGCGAGGCGCCGGGGTATCATTCGGCCTATGTTGCGTAAGTTTTCCCTGCTTAGTGTGCCGACATGTTTTGCTGACAGTGTTCCCTGCCGTAGCATGCTCGTCGGCTACATCGTCAAGCTGGCGATGGTCGTCGTCCTGTACTTCTACATGTGGAGCGTTAACAAGAAGCGCGACCGCGAGGCGGCCAACTCGGCGCAGCTGACGGAGGAGCAGGAGAGAGAGGCCATCGAGGCGGGAATGCGCGACATGACGGAGCTCGACAACAAGGGCTTTAGATACATCCTGTAGGCCGCCATGCGTTGCTCCAATGAAAAGTTGCGTTTTGAGAACGTCTTCTTGAGGCTTGCTCCGGGGTGCATTTGCCGAAGCTTGTGAGGTTTGCCTAAACCCAGCTCACGATGAAGGGCCATTACCTGGACGAATCCATCCCTTGATACGCGCCTGAACAAGCTTCGCCTTCTTGACGCCCCCTCTGAGCAAGAACAAGCGGGCTTCCGCGTTATTGCGCAAATGGGAAAAAGCACGCACCCAACGCAGCCCCATCTCCACACGACCGCCTCTTCGATAAGAGCGTCGACAAACGCATCCCCGACCATCTTCCTCTCCGCGAAGAAGATCGAAACTCAAACTAGAAAAAGGTACGTTGTCAAGCGTTTGGAACCCTAGCCAGGTAGCCAGGACAAAGTAGAGTCGCAAGGAGATGAACCCGCCACGTGTAGGACAAAGCAGCAGTGACCAGGCGAAACCGCTACTTAGTGTACCGTACGATGCATTACCAGCTACGGATAGTCCGCAGCAGATAGGTAGCACGCGTGTTAGGCCTAGGTAGGCCCGCAAACTAGGTAGGGCACCCAGGCACGCGCCCGGCACCTCCGCCCTACCCGTCGACCGGTCCCAGCAGCTACCTGACGAGAAGCCGCCGCCGAACGAAAACACATGCCCAGAAGCGGCAGTATGAGCGAGAATTTAACCTTAAAAAAAACCCCAACCTCCCGGTGCACGGAAGATGGCAGCATAAGTACAGTTGTTATCTGCGGTGGTAAGTAACTAACTAAGAAAGCCCTGCCTGATCCGTGTTCCCCCCCCCCATCCAAGCCCGATGATCCGAAAACGCCCCGATAAGTAGGTAGTATCAACAGTAGTAAGTAATACGCCTAGGAGGCAGCTAGCTAGCAACAACGGGTGGCGCACGCAGCAGCGGCGGCGGCGACGGCCCGCAGAGGAAGGAACCGTGGGTGAGAAGTGAGACGCGCCGACCCGGTAAAAAGACGAGACGACACGCGCGAGTGGGCAGGCGTGCGGCTCGCGTCGGAGCTTAGGTCGCTAGCAGGAAGCACGCAATCGGGCTCGCATTCGACGCCAGCGGAGCCAACGAGGAAAGCAAGTGTACCTTGGTACATAGGGAAAAGGAGAGGCCAAGGCCGAGGCCGGCTGCTGCATTGTTCCCCAAAAACGCTCGTTCGTTGCTCGATGATGGATGGCCCAAGAAAGTGGTCGTATGTCGCAATCTGACCCCAAGACAAGATCATCCGCCCCATTCGACAGCTTTATGTCGTCCCTCCCCCCCATCCCTCCGCGGCTCCCGTCGTGCGTGTCCGCCTTCTTTCTCGCTCTCTCTCGCTCTCTCTCGCTCTCTGCCCCATTTCGGCTTTCCATCATCATCTCCGCCCACGCCCATCATCGATCGACCCCGCCCTTTTCCCATCATCACCGCTTTCGAGCCCTGTCTGTCTGTCTGTCTGCTGGCTGGCTGGCTGGCTGGCTGGCCCCAACGCGACCCCAAGGAAATAATAAAACAAAAACAAATACCGAAACGCCGTTCCCATCGTCGTCATCGCTGCTGCTCCTGCTCTCATCTCGCTCCGCTCTGCTCGCGTATACCCCGCGTACCCGTTTGACGCCCTTCCTTCCTTCATCTCGCTCCGCCGCCGCCGCCGACGAAAAAGCCCGCCGCAGCCATTACGAAACGCAATTCCCATGGGCAAAAACCCGTATCCACGCCGCCGTTGTCTCTAAGGTCTCTAACGGGAGCGAACAACAACAACAACGTCACACAATCATATATTGCGAAAAGGGGGTAGTGGTGGTGGTGGTGGTAGTGGTGGCACAAAAACGGCCGTGGCTCAGAAGTTATACCGGTTGCATCTCGCAACGCGGCGGGTGATGTCGCGAGCGGCGAGGCGCATCTGCAGCTGGCCCTCGTTGTACTCCTTCTTCAGCTCGAGCATCTCGCGCTTCTTGGCCTCGATGACGCGCTTGATGCGGTCGAGCTCGTCGGTCTGGCGCGGGGCGTCGGCGCGGCAGTTGGCCAGGTAGGGCGAGTGGTCGACGGCCCACTTCTCGTAGCGCATCCAGTTCTTCTCGTCGACGGCCATGGACGAGCCGTGCAGCAGGTCCGTCGCCCAGTAGGCGAAGCCGCCGCCCGTCGCCAGCAGCGCCTGCGACAGCGCGCCCAGCACCAGGTCGGCCATGACGGCCTGCTGGGCCTCGAAGATCAGGTACACGGGGAACTGCCTGGCGCGGTAGCGGCCCGGGAACAGCACGCCGCACACGGCCTCGACCAGGTTGGGCAGGAAGCGTGCGGCCGTGTGGGCGTCGTTGGCCCGTTCGCGCACCGGGTAGTTGACCGTGTAGGCGACGTCGACGAGCGGGAAGCGCAGCGGCGTGTGCCAGTCGGCCGAGGGGATCTTGTCGAGGCGGGCGTGCAGCTTCTGGCAGAACAGCTCCAGCTCGGCCACGCGGGCGTCGCTGGGCGGGCCCTGGGGCGCGGCGTAGGGCGCCAGGTACTTGCGGCGGCCGGCCCTGGCCAGGCTCTCGGTCCAGTCGTCGGGCCTGCGCCAGCGGTCGACCTGCACGGCCAGGCTCCACTCGCCCGTCCGCGCGTAGCGGCGCAGGGCCTCGATGACGTCGAACAGCTCGGCGGGCGTGGGCGACTGGTTCAGCTCGTCGACCAGCACGCGCTGGTAGATGCACGGCTGGCGGGCGGCCTGGGCGCGCAGGCGGTCCAGCGCGGCGCCCGTGGCCTCGTCGTGCTCGGCGTCCCAGGCCAGGTTGCCGTCCAGCAGCGCGTGCAGCACGCAGTTCTCCGTCGACGCCAGCACGTCGTAGCAGATCTTGCCGACCGACGCGTGCTTGCTGCCGACCAGCGTGTCGCACGCGCGCAGCATGTCGCGCAGCAGCACGTCGATCAGCTGGTTGTAGCCCTGCTTGAGCGCGTTGACGTACTCCTCGCGCGACCGGTCACGTGGCTGGATGCGCTCGACCTGGAGCGGCTCCTGCGGGCGCGCCTCTGCGCTGCTGCTGCTGCTGCTGCTGCTGTCGATGACGTAGCGCACGCTGCTCGCCTGCAGCTCCTCCTCTTCCTCCTGCTCGAGCTCCTGCAGGCGCGCTTCGTCGTGCTGCTGCGCCAGCCGCATGCTGTGCTCCAGCGTGTGGCACGTCAGGACTGGGCCGGTCAGCAGCCGCTCGGGCGGGGGGAGGGGATTGCAGGTGCAGGGCGGTGGGAGGAGTGAGGATTGAAGGCCGCCAGGACGCGCGGCGGATGGTGTTGGCGAAGCGACGCGCAGGGCGGCGGCGGGAGGAGGTACGTACCGTGAGCCTCATCGTCGTCGAAGTGGGCGGGCTCGAGGCGGATGCGCTTGGCGGACGAATCGGACTGCATGGAGGCGGAGCTGGATAGCGAGTCGATGGAGCGCTGGCGCGAGGACGAGGAGGAGGCCATGGCGAGGGGGGCCAGGGCTGGCGGGAGGGGATTAATGACGGGCGGGCGGCCCTAGCGGGAGGAGGCGACAGGGCGAGAGCGGGAAGCCAGCGGCCGGCGCGGACAGGGCGGTGCAGTTGGCGCTGACGGGGTGGTGGAGTCTGGCGCGCGCGCGGGAGGGAGGCCGTCTTATGGGCAGGGTGAGTCCTGAGGCAGACGGCCGGGCAGGCGTACTTGAGGAGGGCGTGGGCGGCGCCGCATTGGGGCGGGCACGGCGCGGAGGAGGAGGCCCACCCGCGCAGGTGCGTAAGCCGCCTGGGGCCACGGACGCAGACTGGGCAGACTGGACTGCCCACGGCGCGACTCGTGCTCGAGATCGCTGCCCGTTGTGCGTGACCGGTGCCCGCGTCGCGCCCTCTGCAGCGCCGCCAGCCGCCCCCCCCAGCAGCGCGATAAGGGCGCGTGAGGGAGGCCGCCCTGGGCCCCCCAGTGCCCCCCTCTTGTGCGGTGAGGCGATTGGCGCGCCGGCGGGCTGGCATGACCCGCCCTGCTGATCGCACCGCACGCCGGCGGGAGACGGCCATCTGCCTGCCTAAATACCACCTCCCTGTCTGCCGCGCCGGCACTTTGAGTACCTTCACTGCCTCCTCGTCCGTGGGCGCGGGAGAGCCGCGTCAAGCGAGCGGGCCCACGGTGGCTGTCACTGTCTCGGCGTGGGCGCCCCCGAGCTGCCTCTTGCGTCCTGCGTGCCTGTCTTGCTGCTGCTCTGCTCGTGCTGTCTTCACCGCCGCCCGCCAATCGCTTGACTGTGTGTGCTGCCGCTTCCGCTCCCGCGAAGCTTCTTTCCCAGTCCTGCGCGGCCTTGGACGCTGCCAACCCACTCGCCTGTCCGGAATCAGCCGCGCCACAATGCTTGGCCGTCGTGTCAAGCCGTCCAAGCCCGCGTTTCGTTCCAACGGCTGCCACTGCTGCCACTTCGGGCATCCGCCGAGCGAGCACGCAGTCGCGCAGTCCAGACCACGGCGCAAGTGCCGGATGCGCCGGATGGGGCTGCATGTTGGCGTAGTAATGACTGCCGCTGGTCAATAACTCACTCACACCTGCCGCGAGGCGACGTTTCCGCGCCGTGGGCATGGAGAACGGCGGCGTGTCGGAGGATTGCGGTGCCCCAAGCCCATCAAGCTGAGACGAAGAAGCGGAAGGCAATAAACATGTCGCCCGCTTAACGACGCGGCCCTTCTCACCAGATGCCAGCAGTGTAGACACATACATCTAATTGCAATCAGCGCCGAGGCACCGCGCTACTGTCCGCCAGCTGCTGCACGCGCTCCTCCCCACGCCGAGCGCCGGCCTTGCACCGTTCGTGAGCGACTCGCGCGCCGCAGTCTCCTGAGCAGAGCCCACACGACTCACTCTCATCCTCGTCACCGCAACACGCTCTCTGACGTTGCCATTGATAGCGCAGCGCACCGCATCGCATGAGTCGCGACGACCAACTCACTCTACTCGCGGCGGCCCATCCGCCCCATCCAACACCAACACCCCCAGACGCTTCTTCCTGATGATGACGACGCCGCCGCGACAGCACCGCACACACACCGACCGCTGACGACGATTCACCCCAACCCCTTCCACGCAAATGAAATGCTACTTTTTTTAGTGCCGTCGTCGCCGCCGCCGCCGCGCCACCACACTCACAGCAAGCAACTACGTACGCATTGCTTGCTTCCCACCCTTTCCTCCAACCTCGACGCCAGATCAGCGCACCGCTATACCTTCCCGAACCACCACGTACGCTAAGCGTCAGCCAAGCACAAGGTCCCCCGATCGTCCCGCCGCCGCCGCCGCCGCCGCCAGTCTTTGCGCATGGACCCCTCATTCGTGGTCCTTTCTCCCTTTTCCGCCGCGATCTGCTGAGACGTGCGCGGGAGGTCCCGGCTAGGCCCGGTCAGTCAGTCAGTCAGTCAGTCAGTCAGTCAGTCAGTCAGTCAATCAGTCGAGCCGGCTTGGTCGGTCTCAGGGGAGCCGCGTGCGTGCGTGCGTGCGTGCGGGCGTGCGGCGTACTGGGTGGTGGGTGGGTGGGTTCTTCTTGGCGTTTTAAGGAGAAGTGTGTGTGTGCGTGTGAGAGGGAGAGAGAAAGAGAGAGCTGGATGATTGGTAGCTGCTAACCGGCTAGCTGGCTCTTCTTCTAGCGCGTCAAACAGACAAGCAAACTACCAAGATGTCGTTCGTGGATAGACGTGTATGTACACGTGCATTGCGTCAAAGTAAGAGTCCGGGGATCTGCGGAATACGAAGAGCGCAAGCGCGAGCGTCGCTCGCGCTGGAAATCCACCCACCCTCGCTTCCGCGCCGCGCACCGCACAGCGATCTTCTGTGGGGAAGCAAGCAGGAGTGCGTTTTTGCGCTGCATGTTCGTTCGTCCTGGTTCGGCGGGGGTTTGGAGATAGCCCTGAAACAAAAGGCGTCCAACCCGTCGACCGGTGCGGTGTGGCGGATGATGCGTTTGCGCCATTTTATCTGCCACAGTCTCCTTACCCGGCACGTTTCTCCCTGCGCGCAGATGGTTTGCCATTATTGTCCCTTCAATCCTTCCCGCGTTGTCTGCATACCCTCAGGTCGGACGGAGTAGTAGGACTTCTCCGTCCGTGTTGCCTCGCAAGGATCCCGTCCGTCCAATCATGCATCCACGTTCATCGACGAAGGATTTCCCTCCCCCCCCCCCCCGGCTTACAAATGGCTGCATGCACATCATTCCTCTTTATCTCAGATCCAGGGGAACCGATAAGTTCCCGCCGCCAAACCACCGACGTCACACCGATCCACTTGCCCGTTTCCACCAACACGGGAAACTGGTCCTATCATCAGGAGCCGCAAGAATTCCCGAACACTTTCTGAGCCACGAGGCGCCTCGATGTGAACGTTTACACCCGGACAGCTTCCCCAGTCGCAATGGCCTGCACTGCATTGCGGAGGCGGGGACATGCGACTGCGGGAACAAGCCACGATCTCACAATTTTCACCGCGTACATAACCACAACCGGCCAGCGAGGCTCCCATCAATTGGCTGGTTGGCGCAATGGTAGCGCGTGCCCCTCCTAAGGGCAAGGTTGCGGGTTCGGTAAGTTCAACAGTTCAACTCCAAGTCAGATCCTTGGTCCTAACATTCGATTCAGAGTCCCGTGCTGGTCGCAAGATGCCATAATATCTCTTTTTTTGCGTTTCGTCCGGCGTTCCTGGGATCAAAAGAGGTTCCTTGGGTTCGAGGTTGACTTTTTGGCCTGTGGTGTTGAGATTTTTTCTTGCCCCACCTCCGGTCCGGTCATGTGACCTCTCACACAGAAATGACGTCCGAATGAGAACCGGACGGCCTGGCCGCTGATCATTGTTGGTAAGACGGACGACAAGGTCTATTTATTCTTTCTGGAGCAGCTTTGGGAAGGGGGAAGCAACAGCATGCGGCCTGTGGGACTTTGACAGGTTAGGGGTGCACATATACACTCACATGGGCCAGGCCGCAATTCAAGAGATGCCGAGATAGCCGGCAGACGGCGGCAGGAGATCCGGTCCGGCGGCGGCGGGGCTAGGCTGCGGTCCGGGTTAGGGGCGGGCCGGAGGGGTCCTACCGCGAAACGGTCGTCGTGGTCACGGCATCGTCGGAGCTGCGTTTGTCAGTGAATCAGGGCCGGACAAGCAGTACACAGCCTCAACCTGCGACACGCGACACACCCCTTTAGCGATCGCAGCATGAGTCCGCATAGTTGCTCCATGAAACATCGGGACGTGTAAAGTCGGAGTAATCGCTTAGACAGAGAGACAGCATAATAGGGGCAGCGTCGATCCGGAGATTCCTCAGCATTCGAACACGAAGACGCACCAGCATTTTCAATCCCGGTCGACCTCAGTCATGCTGCTTGTCGCTCGTCAGGAAGCTTGCAGACCAACGGCGCAGGTGTTTGGCGGCAAGCAAGAGTGCTGGGACTTGGCGAGCCGCAAAGGCTCGAGCTGATGCGGCGGACAAGGCATAGGGCTGCGGCGATCCTAGTTATTACCGCGACATATCCTACGGTCGAGCCAGCACGAAGCTTCGGCCCTCCAACAGACCACGCTCCGGCCATTGCCGCGACCAAGCGTGAGAAAGCCTCCGAAATTTTCGCCAATTTGTTTCGCGCTGTCGTCCTTTGCGGCGGGCTCGTCCCTCCAAATCTCGATGCCGCGCCATGCCCCGCTCTTCCTCGCCATGTCCGCGACCCTCACGGCCTGATCCAGATCGGCGACTTCGAACAGGACCACCTTGGCCTGGACTTGGTCGGCAATGTCCAGCAGCCTGGGGTAGAACAGGTCGCCGGCGTCGTCGGCGGGGGAGCTGGACGCGCAAGGAGGCACCAAAGCCAGCTTGGGCTCGAAGTTGCGCACGGAGCGGGCGGTGGAGTGGACAAAGGCGCGTGGGGAGATGTATGGCGGATTGGATATTAGGATGTCCCAGCAGAGCGCGTCCTCCTGGCGCAGTAATTGCAGCAGCGGAGGCACGCCCACGGCCGACGTGCCTGCGTCCTCAGCGAGCACGTCGGCGCGGGCGAAGTCGGTCTGGGTCGACGCGCAGCGGCGCTTGTTGTGCGCGGCCAGGCGGAGGCATCGCGGCGACACGTCGACGCCCAGCTGCTGCAGGTGCGGCGCCGGGCGGTGGGAGCGGAACAGGTGTTCGACGAGGAGCGGGATGCAGCCGGAGCCGGTGCAGAGGTCGAGCACGCGCAGGCGGGCGGGCAGGGCGCTCGAGGCGTGCAGGCGGGCGACGAGGTGGGCGACGGCGGCGGCGGTGTCTTGGCTGGAGCGTGGAGCGCGAATCAGCAGAGCGCGGCAGGAGATTGGGGCCGGGTCACGCCCACCGCGGGATGAGCACGCCGGGCGCGCAGGCAATTTCCAGGTCGCCAAAGAAGTCGGAGCCGAGGAGGTACTGCAGCGGGCGGCCGGCGGCGCGGCGGCGGGCGAGGGCGCGCAGGCGGGCGGGGGCGGCGGCGTGCTCGGCGAGCCAGCGCAGCTCGTTGCGGGCGGAGGCGAGGTCGCGGCAGGCGAGCAGCAGGCGCGGCAGCAGGGCGTGCTCGCGGCGGGCGCGGCGCAGGAGGGCGTGCGGGAGACGGGGCATGAGGGCGATGTCGGGGAAATGAATCGAACGGCGGCGGGAGCGGTGGATCCCGCGCCGCTCGGCCGTCCGTTTCTGACCCGCGCGCCCCTGAGCATCGCGAACCTCACGCGCTGTCGTCCCCCGTCGCTGCCGCCGCCGCGCGCCCTCCTGCGCCCGATCGCGCCGCCCTCACTCCGCCGTCGACGGCATCGCCACTGCCCGGCCGAATACGAGACGCGCCGCCGCCCGTGAAACGGACGCCCAGCCAGACGCCATCATGCGCTGCTCGCTCCGCCGCCTGCGCTCCGCCGCCCTTCCATCGTTGCCGGCCCAGCCGCCCGCCCGCCCGCCGCAGCCCTGGCCGTGTGCGCTGCTCCGCCGCCAGCAGCAGCAGCCTGCCTCCGCGGCCGCCTCCAGCAGCAGCCGAGTCGCCCTCTGCCGCCCCGACGCGTATCTCTGCGTCGTCGCGTATGATCGCCCGTGGCCTGGCCGCCCGCAGCTCCCAGCCCCAGGCCGTGCGGACGGTCATTTTGATATGATCCCTCTTATTCGCTGATCCGCCGCCGCCCACGACCGATCCGTCTCGGCAATTTGTGGCGGGCCTCATGCACCCGCAGCGCTGGCCGTGGTGTGGTATCGCTGCCCTCAACGCCCTTTGTCCTCCTCTCCATGTTATTAAACCGCCCGGCATGCCTCTCGTTTTGCCTTTGCCGGGTTGCTCTCCTCGGCGGGCCCGAGCGTCCCTGTCACTGCCGCAGCGCCCCTTTTATTGGAACACTTCCCCTTCCCCGATCGCCGTCGCCGTCTGCTATATCCTGGTCTCCTGCGCTCCGTCCGGCCCTGCGCCAGCTCAACTTTCCCTGCTCGACCAACACCCACCATGCCGGCCCCCACATCTGCCGCCCCGGCCAACCCGCTTTTCTGCTCCACCATGCCCGCCAAAACCCAGGCCGACCCCGTCTCGGACGCCGCCCAGAGCGTATTGTCCGTCCTAAATGCAAAGAACAAGATCCTCTGCCATGTCTCGCTACCGCTGTCCCTGGAGGCCCTCCCCTACACTTCCGTCGACCCGAACCACGGCCGCTACTACCGCATCTCGCGCGCCTCCCTGCTTGGCAACTATCCCGAGTACTCCAACTACGATGGCATGTGGGACACCGTTGTCCGCATCCGGCTCTCCGCGCGAGCCGTCGAAGTGCGCGACGGCGACTCCTGGCTTCCCCTCGCCGATTATCTTTCCTGTCTGCCTCCGGTGAAGGAGTACTGGGCCGGCCCCGGATCGTCGCATTGGCGCCAAGTCCTCGACTGGGACACCAACGGCCAGGCCTTCCCGCTCATGGATCTCCCCGGAGAGCTCCGCAACATGATTTACGACTACGCCGCCTCCTTCTGCTACCCCTACGAATTCGAGCACGGCTTCAACTACATGGCCGCCGCCGGCACCGACGGCCTCCTCTACCGCGACTACGGCCGCTCCGGCTCCCACCTGCAAGCCGAGCTCTTCGGCCGCGGCCGCGTCCTCAACGGCGCCGGCCCGGTGCTCGGCCTCCTCCTCACCTCCAAGCGAGTGCACGCCGAATTCAAGGCTCGTCTGTGGCGAAACATGGACTTTCGTTTCCAGGGCTCCTGGCCCCTCCGCCGCTTCCTGGAGTGCAAGCCCGACTTCCGCACCCTGGCCAAGGTCACCCTGCAGATGACCACCTGGAATTTCGTCAAGTTCTTCGGCGTCTGGGTCCAGCAGTCCGCGCGCCCGTGGGGCCAGCCTGACGCCGAGGTCCTGAAGGGTCTGAAGCTGAACGAGCTGGAGCTGCGCCTGGGCCATCGTGAGGACTTCTCCGGATACCGCTTGGACACGTTGCTGGAGTCGTGCTGCCACAGGGTCCTCGCCGGCTTGATCCTCTGGACCGCCAAGGATTTTGTCAAGGACATCCCCGTCGTGACCATCGAAGGCTGCGTCCCGAGCCGAGTCAAGGCCGCGTTCCTACAGCGCCTGGACGACGAGAGAGACGCCGTGCCATCCGCCGTCACCGAGTGGGATGTCATCGGCAGGTCGTCCAAGCTCGTCGATAGAGGCGAGAATTGGCTCGTGAGAACCGAGTCGTGAGTTCCCCTTCCCCCTCCTCTCGTCTTCGCCTACTTACGTTTTGCAGCGGCCTCGGATGCGACCTCCTCGACCACCAGCACAGTTGCGCCCATATGGGTCCTTGCACCGACGACTTTTGCCTTTCGGAAAATGACTTCACTCCCCGACGTGCGAGATCTTCTACTGTCGGATCTGTGGCGCCTGCTTGAGTGGGGCTTTTCAACTTTAACACATTGTTCCGGTACACGTTTCGAGACGAATTTCAACGAAAAACGTAGCGTTGTTGTTGTTGTTGTCGTTGTTGTTGTCGTCGTCGTCGTTCTTGTTGTTGAAAAATATTGGTTCTTTTTGGGTTGTTGGTGTTTTCTTTTTTTGTCAATCTTGTTTTGGAGTACGGGCCAAGCGGGTAAAGGTTTGGAAGATACCCCATGCAACTTTCAAAGGGAATTTCCTGGGTCGGAATTGTCTGTATTTTTGAGCTGGCGGACATTTGAGATTTTGTTGCTTTCTTGGTGTCTTTGTAGCATCTGTTTCGATTGTTTCATCTCTCACTTCCCGTGCGTTTTGCCTGTTATGCGGTTCCTGTCCAGGTTGAGAAGCGACAGAGTGGGATGGGGATTTGTATTCTTTTGTAAGATCAAGATGCACCCAAGAGGACTTGGAGCATGCTGTCAAGTGACCAGATGGTCAGTGTAGAATATGGAGAAGCTCTTTTACAGGGAACGTAGAGGCTTGCTGTGAATAGATCTCTGCAAACGGTCGCGTATTCATTGAGCTTTACGCCTCTTCAGGAAATTGTTCATTTCTAAAGCCACAAGGTACTCACTAGGCAGAACGTTAATATCTAGAAGGACATAGGAGAAGTATCAGTATGTCATTTACCGGGCAGCTATTAACCCCAATTCGGTAAGGCTCTAACGTGAGCACGCACAGCCTCCCAACATTCCCACTGGTGCCTGGAGCTTGTCGCAGCACACCCAAATGTGCAAGCAGGGTTTATATCTCTCGGATAAGACGGTTCTTTTCCTCACACCTTCCCTCATCCATATCCCTTCCACGGCGCTCCAGGAAAAAAGCATCCCCACCACTCCAGAATTGCTGCAACATGGTCGCCAGCCTTCTCGCCATTCCCGTCGAGCTGGTGGAGCATATCGCATCTTTCCTGCCCCTCAAAGATCTCCTCGCACTGAGACTGGTCTGTCAAGTGGTCTGCGCAAAGGCAACCTCCAGCCAGCGTTTCCAGTCATGCTTCGCTACGCGCACGACCGACATGTCAGCCGAGTCTCTCGAGGCGCTAGCCGCCATCACCAAGCACGGCGGCCTCGGACCCCTCGTCCGGAACATCACCGTCGTAACGTCGCTTTTCGACGTGTCGGACCTGAAGCGCACGCTGGATACGGGGACGAAGACGGTCAGCAGGTACCGCGGAGTCATCCTGATACAGAGAGAAGTGGAATGTGACGAGGAGGAGATGGCCGCGGCGCAGCATCTGTACGGCCGGTTTCAAGATCGGAAGGCGGGGAGGGCGAGGCTGAGGGCGGACGGGGGCGATTTGGAGCTGCTCACGTCCATCTTCGGGGCCCTGGGGAGCTTGAAAACGCTTTCCTTGGAGGCTGGCGTCTATCGCGGCAATGAGGAACGATTGCCTGCGTTTGTGGCAAAGAGAGCACCGTTCCGTGAGGAAGACGATAAGAGACGGCTTTGGGCGCAGGCATCGCATGACTTTTCCGTCGTCTTGTCTGCCATGGCTCGAGCGGAGATGTCGGTGGAGGAGATGCACGTCTACGGAGGGCGGTACGGCTGCAGCGTTCTCTCGGCAGAGGTTGGGAAAATCATCAAAGCGATCCCCAAGCCAGCCCTCGAAGCAGTCCTATCTGCATTGAAGGTGCTCAGTATCAACATCTCGCTTGGAAATCTTGAATTGCTCGGCAAACACGGTGAGAATCAACGAGAGGGAATGTGGACGGATGGAGAGGGATTTGCGAGCGGGTTTGCGCAGTTTCTGGAGTTGGCCAAAGGTCTTGAAAAGCTGGATGTGCTCCATTACGATTCGTACGGGACGACCGACGATTACTGGGCCTTCTTCAAGAGGATGGCCTTGTCGATTGATGGAGAGAAACTCCGTTCACTCAAGCTCCGTGGATTTCAGGTCCGCGCGCCTGACCTTTTGTGCCTTCTTCGAAAGTGTAATGAGCTTCAAGAGCTGGAGCTGCATGAGATCACGCTCGACGAAGGCAAGTGGAGCGGTGTGTTCAACTTGTTGGGCGACCACGTAGCGAAGCTGCAACGCCTCACCATGCACCGATGCTACGAGGACCGTTCAATTCTCATTACGCGGCCGGAAGACGCGGCGGTCGTGCAGACAGCAGAAGCCTACGCACCGCCATTTGCGAGTACATATCAAATGAGCGGCAAACAAGTCCGAGAGGGGGTGGAATACAAAGTGAATACCACGCGGTGGAAAGGAAGCCCGTCTCTGTATCACTATCGCCTGAAGAAGCAGCAAGTGTACATTTTCTGAAGGCTCGGAGTAAAGGCTGCAGCCCGCACCAAAACCATGCAACACTACATTTGGAGCACTCTGCTGCCAGCCAGTGATCTTAATGGAGGAAACCAACCCGTCCCATATTTTGAGCAGAGGGACAAAATCGACGAGCGGATTTGGTCTAAACTTCCTCATCTTACCGTGAAGACCACATTCTTGTAGTTCGCATGCTATGCCTTTTGTTGACTTAGGCGGTGAAGTCGAAGAGGCGCTTTGGACAACAAGGAGGTCGGTGCTTCTTCTCGCCCCACAGCACACAGACGCACAAAAAAATGACAAAACGTACAACAGCCGGGATTCCCCAATGGTCACCCACTTGAGTACTAATCGGCCGATTTGCAGCTTAAATATCGGAGAGCAGACGGGATCCGTTGCATTCTGCAATCTATGGTCGTACGTGCTCAAGTAGTTCAACAAGTAAGTATATGACTGCAAATTTATTCCTCCCCAAAAGTCGCGTTCGTCCCGTCCCATTGATGAAGCTCTTCAAGACGATGAATTGCACTTAGCGCTGTACTTCTGGGTTTCAATAAGTTTTGACCGAGTCATAGCCTGGCTCCGGTGTTACACGTCTGGATTGATGGTCTCGGTAATTTCAAGGGGAAGGCACTATCGCGCTACTACATAGCTCCACTGAGTAGCATGGTGATAGCCCTCCCTGACAACGGTGCTGCTTACTTTTCATTGGCTATCATCTGTATTCCACTCGACGAAGCTCTAAGCAGCGGCAGGAACAAGACCAATCAATAATCAAGATGCGCCAAAATACAAATAAAGCTTGCCACGGTGCTTGATAGTGCGGCCTTGCTTTATTCTCTAGGCCATTACTTCTTTTTTTTTGCCTCTCTCTCACTCCCTTCTCGTTCCCTTGTAGCGTTTTCAATAAGTCCCGTTTTATAGTCCTGTTGTGTTCGCCGGTTCTTGCTTGCCTTAGCGCTCGCGGCTTCTTCTTGTTTTTTGCGTTCCTCTGGATGAATAATATCAGTACCGGAGCAAGTTGAACAATATGATGAATAACTCACCCGGACTTAAAAGTTTCAATCCCAACACCTTTAGATCTGGATTTGGAATCAGGAATTTCCTCGAGTTGATAGCTTCGAGGCCGATTATAGCGTCACAGGTAAGTCTAGGGATGACGATGAAGTGGTCGGTATATGATTCAGACTTGTCATAAAAGTGCCATCGGAGGGTAGTGACTGCGGGTGGGATGATCTCCTCTCCATTGGCCTGCGAGATTGGTTGGCCTTGATATCGTAGCATTTGAGCTTTGAGCCCCTCTGCTGTTTCTTCTGAGATGAAGTTTTCTGTTGCTCCGGTGTCCAGTAAGATCGGAAACACAAAGCCAGTATCGTTTGGAGCATGAGGTCGATAGAAGTATGCCCGTTTGTGAACGATATGCTCGCTGGAGGTGTCACTCATTCTGGTAACTTCCTTCTGTTCCATGGAATGGTGTGCGCGCTTGCGACTTGGAAGCTGCCGTCTACCAGAGATTTCTTCGAATGTTGAAGTAAGAGTAGGAAGAGAGCTGTCGACAACTTGACCAATCGAACAAACCTTCTCTGTATGTTGAATTGTGAAAGTTTGAGCGTAGTTGACGCGAGCCAAGAGAGGCAAAGATGTTTCATTGCTGTCGGCGACTGCTTCGATGGATTCGCGGAGATTGGACTCTCCTGGGATTGGTTTAGGAGCCTGATACCCTGTGTATATTATCGCATGCTCGTGTTGTTTCCCTGCTACATCCTTCCTGGTAGTTGCTTGACTTGTATACGTTTTAATAGGCCTGTTAATTTCAGTGTCAAAAACCGTCATAGCAGTACCTCATTTAGAAACCTACAAACACTCCGAACATCCAATCCTAGGATTAACAATGACTAATCTCCTAAACTCATGGTTGTTGCTCGGAGACTCTGGCGATAGAAATTTCGACTTCTGTGCTGACGGTGGCGATTCCAAATGGATTTGAAAGATCTGAGATTATAGTCAATCGTTAATAACGTAAGTACTAGAAGAAATCCTAACCTTCCCAGGAACAAAGAACTTTTGCCGCTGTTTACTTTCTACGCGTTGGTATTCTGTTTTGCAAATTAATCTAAAATTTTGGTACTGTATTAGCTTGTTACTTATTAGGCGTACTTTGCGGGTCGTAGGATCTGCTTCTCGATGTGCTAACGCTGGCGCGGCTTGATGCTCTCCTTCGTTTCGAGCCAAAGATCATGATCGAAAATGCCTGAATGAGCTTATGGACAAGGCTGAAGGTTTTGTGACAAAGTGAGGGAATCGATCTTAGATGATTGTCCTGGGCTAATCATTTATGAATATCAGGATACGCCAATGCTTGTCAGTGGCTGATTTTGAGGTAGTACGAGCGTGAGACTGAGCACCGTCGCAAGACATGCATTGCACCAATCGAGACGTGTTGTACCCTATTCCGAGGTGGCATCTGACCACCTCGACTTCTCAGACACCTTCACGTTTCGTTGGAAACCAATTGAATAAATGACGCATGCATACGGGTTCCTTACTAAAGCTGTGTAATCCAAAGATAAAAGCACAAGCGCATATGCCAAGGCTTGGCTTCAGCTCATGCAGCCACGAAATGCAAGCTATGACACAGCTTTGCATGCGCTATTAATATTGTTGGCTACGTACGTAGCAGAGACATGGTATACCGTATGAGCTCTAGAAATTAAGCCTTCGAAAAGCTGTCCGAAAGCTGAAACATAATACAGAGGTGGAATGTTTGGCGATGGCAAAGCTGAATTAGTTGGTTTAGATTTTACTTAAATTGAGTCATACCAGATACAACTACCAGTTTAACTCTCTCCATTCACAAATGTCATCCACAAGCAGAAATCATGATCGAACTCCCGGCTATACCGAATTGGCCGAACTTATGGGCAAACAAAGTTGCGTAGCCATTTTCAAACGCTTTGCAACGCTCAATGCACGCAGCTTGCTTTATCGGCAGGTAGAACTGCTCGATCTCGAGGCGAGGCTTGAGTCTCAGATCACCGTGGATACCAGATTTGGCTTCGATTGCAACGACAATGTACTCGCTCTACTTGATTCAAAAGATGACCCTGTCAACGGAAAGCAGTGGGAGATAGTGCTTGAGATAAGAGATAAATTGAAGGACTACAGTAAGATGAATCAGCTAAACTTAAGCAACCAAGCTAATGAAGTGTAGATCAAGCTCTTCTCCAACAATTTGAGCTCAACAAACCCCCCAGTGTAAATAAATACGACCTCAATGTTTTGAGGGGCTGGCTTTCCCGAGAAAAAGGTGGGAACAATTTCCTAAATGGCATCGAAGATCTGCCATGGAGCGATGAACAAGAATTTGACTTGGTCTCCTTGTCAAATCAAAGGCATGACTTTGATACATTCACAAGCTGGATCGCGGAAAAGTTTCTTCCGTGGATATATTCAAAGGGGTTTTGCAGCAAGAAGGTATGTGGATGCGCTTTACTAGAGCTTGGTTGATTTCGAGATTAAATGTTAATTGCTTTACAGAAGCATGTTTCAAGTCACGAAGAGTCAGGTCTTGTTGAATGGAAGGACAGCTCGTTTAGAACGGCGTCGAGATTCCTCAGCGTTCTCGCGTCCTCTGTTATTCCAGCCGTGGCGATAATTACACTACACTTCATCGAGAGTGCTCTTGTTCGTATATTTGCAGCTTTCGGATTCTCTTTGATATTCCTAGGTGTTATGGCTGTTTTTACTACCGCACGCACTGCTGAGATATTTGCAGCTACCGCGGCGTAAGTTCCAATTACTTCTGTAAAGCTTCTATCTACTAACGGATATATGATAGGTTTGCGTCTGTCCAAGTCGTTTTCATCGGCAGCACGAGTACGTGATAATCGATAGGTACTGGACTCATTCCTGTATCTCAAAATTTGGCCGTATCGGAAGACTGGTCTCTGAATTCTCTCCACTTCTCTTACACGGACGGTCGGAGAGTCATCAACGATCTGCACTTTGCTTTACATCGATTTGGCAAGGTCCGAAATTCAAATCAATAGCTCAATGGTTTTCAACAACTATTCTTGTCCTGCTCAGTGCGTTCGTGAAAGCAATCATCTGTAACAACCGCAGCAGGCCCTTTCCGGACACACCCTTCTAAGAGTCCCTTTCTGGCACGTGCACAGGCAGTCCTAGAGATGTCGGCTCCTTCGGGAATTGGTCCAACTTTGTTAGCTTCTACCATACTAGATGAGACAAGATCCCCAGGCCTCCTGGCCCAACATTGACTTTTCTGCCAAGGCTCAGATATTACCTCCCTCATCGACGTCCTCAAACTCCCCTAGCGCCAAAGACGAGCCCACTAAGCATACTAAGGCGCCCCTAGGCGCCAGCGACTTTAAAGACTTATCTTAAGATGCTAGTAAGGGTAGTATAGAAGTATAACTAGACGTAGAGGCGCTAGATATAACGTAAAAGAGTATTATAAGCCTTGTTCTACGTATATAGAAGGTAGATTAACTATATATAAAGACTTTAGAGTATCTATATAAGGCCTAAAAGAATACAAAAGATTAGAATAAAATAAAGAAGGTGTTATTGTAGGGCACGGGCCGTAGGGCTCCCGCAAGCGAGGAGCAGGGCTCCGGCTTGCGGATCCCAGGCTCCTCGCGAGCGGTCGCCGGGTAATTATCTATTCTATCTATGAACAGGCGTGTGACAGATATCGCCATCGTGTTTTCATGTTTTGACACCCTCAAGCACCCAACACAATCATTGAATCAAAGAGAGGCAACTGCAGATGGAATCGTCGTCTAGTATTTTCAACTCCCAAATGTCACTGCATGTCAATTGAAAGTGCTGTTCTGCTCCGTAGCAGCTGTTGAGCATACCACTTCTCCGGCGAAATAGATGCTGGTGCAAATACCAACTTAGTGCGGTCAAGTAATCCCCACCTCCTGCATTTCCCCGCATTCGCTTAGAGTCTCCATGAATCAGCGTTGATTCGGTACCCAACCCACAAATAGGTTTGCCTAAAGTAGAAGAATGGTGGGCAACTCGTAATTTTGTCGCTCGAGAAAACTCCGAACACCCGGCGGTGAGTGGCGGCACACGCCGCCTCTGTCGGTCAGCCACCCATAGCTTCAACATGATCGGCGGGAAATTAGTTATTGTACCATAAGCCACGTGGCTCGAGGGATGAAGACGGGAAGTGCTTCTTTGACTTTCACCCGGCTTGAAAAGTTGCCAGTGAGGGGATTCGATGTGCAGATCTTCGAGGTACCCGGATTGCCGTAGGTTAAGCCTTCGGTATGCCAATAGTCCTCCAATCAGTTTCTCTTATTAGAGTATGTAGTAATGTGTTTGCGTTTGGATCAGGAAGGTCGGGGGAAATTGAACCCTGCTCAATGTAACTGCTCTCGTCTAATTTTCTGTTGTGAGAAGATGACGCGTACACCTTTTGTGGGCTTTGCATCCCGAAGTGGACTCTGGTGGGCCGTGAAACCCCTAAATAAATGATCGCGATCTTCCTCCCCAACTTACTACGGTCAAGTCCATCGAGAGCACAATATTCAAGATGTTGGCAAAGATCCTCATTCTTCTCGTCTTCGCTTGCAGCCAGTCTGTTCTTGCCGCTTTTGGCATCACTGACAACGGTGATAGCTATACCATCGATGCCGGGTCAACAAACTCCCTGGTTATCACCGTAGACAGTTCCAATTGTGATATCACGTCAATTGTGTACCGTGGCCAGGAATATCAATATGCCAGTGGAGGGTCTCAGATCGGGTCAGGTCTTGGTTCAGCAACAGTCACGGCAGAGACCGTCAGCGGCAGGTGTCTCCAAAACCGCATTGCATATTATTCACCACTGATATGGTATTAGGTACATATGCAAAAGTCACGTGTGACACGGATACGCTCACTCACTACTACATCGTCAAGTCTGGCGACAGCTCTGTGTACATGGCCACTTACACCACTGCCGAACCGGATGTGGGCGAATTGCGATACATCGCTCGACTGGACTCGTCCGTGCTTCCTTATGAGTACCCGTTTGGCGACTGCTCTACGACTGCGGACAGCACAGAGACTGTCGAGGGATCAGATGTCTTTCTCGTTGATGGAGAGACCCGGAGCAAGTTCTACTCGAGCCAGCGCTTCATTGACGACCAGGTTCACTGCGTCTACGGCGACGACGTGCATGCATGCATGATGCTGCCGCAGTACGAAACCTCATCTGGCGGACCATTCCACCGCGATATCAACACTAACAACGGCGGAGACATGACGGCCCTTTACTGGTATATGAACAGCGGGCACGTCCAGACGGAGTCATTCCGCATGGGTCTTCATGGCCCTTACGCAATGATCTGGAGCCGCTCGGGTGTCCCAAAGATCAAGGAGGTTGACTTCTCGTGGATTGCTGATCTCGACCTTGAGGGCTATGTTGCTGATTCCGATCGCGGCTACGTCTCCGGCACTGCCTCTGGAGTCTCGAGCGACTACGAGATTGTGGTGCACTGGTACAACGACGACGCCCAGTACTGGACATATGCGTCCTCTGGCGGTAGCTTCACCTCACCCGCGATGAAGCCCGGCGACTACACTATGGTGCTGTACCAGACAGAACTGAAGGTAGGCACCGCCACAGTCACCGTCTCGGCCGGTTCTACGACCAGCGCCAACATTGCAAGCACATGGACCGCGAACTCTTCGCTCTTCTTGATTGGTGACTGGGATGGTCAGCCCACTGGCTTCCTCAATGCCGCCAACCAACTACGGATGCATCCGTCCGATTCGCGCATGTCATCCTGGGGTCCGGTCACCTACACAGTAGGGTCGTCTGATGCCAGCGAGGTCCCTATGGCATTGTGGAAGGACGTCAACGACCCTCTTACAATCAGCTTTTCTCTGGATTCTGCGGACACCAGTGGCGAGGCAACGCTTCGTGTTGGCACCACGCTGTCATTTGCCGGCGGCAGACCCTCTGTTACCATCAATGATTATACGCCTGATTACCCGTCTGCTCCTACCAAGATTGACTCTCGTGGCGTGACACGCGGTGCCTATCGTGGCTATGGCGAGATCTACGACTTCACTGTCCCAGACGGCACCCTGGCAGAGGATAATACCATCACCATCTCGGTGGTCTCGGGGAGCAGCGGCGATGGTTATCTCGAGCCAAACTTCGTAAGTTTTGTTTCACCGATTCTTCCAAAAAGCTTAACGCTGACGTTTAGAAAAGATTCTTGATGCAATTGAACTGTTTAGGTGAAGGGGTCAAAGTATCTTAAGCTGGCTTGGCAGGATGCGGAGGAGGAACACGCACGCGGAGTGTTTTGCTTGACATACATACACTATTATTCCGGTCATTGCGCCAAAGTGTCACGTACAATACAGAACCACTTTCGTTACTGTTTCTGGAACATTTGTGCGTTCGAATGTCGTGCATCCGCCACTTCCTCATGGGAATGATTCTGCGTACCGGGAGTCCCAACTATCACAACGCTTCAAGGCTTGCCGCGCTATAGCCTCGGTTCGTTCCTTCACGATTAATGGATATCATTTGTCTTCAAACCACCGCCCGCTGGCTCATTCGTCAGAATTTCCTTACGCTCTCTACGTTTGCGGGAACAAAAATACCGCCCTTTATACGGATACGTAGAAAGGTACAAAACTCCAGATCTTTTTTTCCTATAGCATCTAGCCCTACTACATTCCTCCATCAAAGCTTCGGTGGGAAGTTCATGCTGTGATTTATTAGTGCTGTTCCATCACGTTGCAAGCGCGGTGAAGAGCTCACTTTATATGCACACTCTTCGGTTCCAAATACTCAAAAAGCCCGTGTTTCCCCAGCTCGCGACCACTTCCGCTTTGCTTGGTGCCTCCGAATGGCGTATTCAGCTCCGGTAAATAGGGAGAGTTGATGGAAACTCCTCCACTCTCGAGCTTTCCAGACACGCGCAATGCGCGATTGAGGTCATTGGTGTAGATGCAAGCTAGTACGAGGACTTAGTCCCACGTCGAAGAGATAAAATGAAGTTAGCCCTACCTGCAAGTCCGTAAATGCTGTCGTTGGCCTTTTCTATAGCTTCGTCCTCCGTCTGGAAGGTCTGTATGGCCAACACTGGCCCGAAAATTTCGTCTCTCAGAATCGGACTATTGCTCTCTGGATTAACGAAAATCGTCGGCTCGATGAAACAGCCGTTGATCCCTTTCCTTGAACCTCCTGTGAGAAGCTTGGCGGTGTTTTTGCCAATTGAGACATAGGACATGATCCTGTCAAACTGGCTCTTATCGACAACAGGCCCCAACTCGGTGGAGGGATCCAAAGGATTTGATCCGAGAGACTTGCTTGCGGACTGGAACACGTCTTTGACTGCGTTGCAGAATGCTTCTGCAATGCCTTCCTGTACGAGAACCCTCGAAGCAGCTGTTGTGGTCAGACGGCGCATTGAAGCCTTCTCAAAGGGATCTGGGATACCTACCCGCACAGATTTGCCCAGAGTTCGCAAGAAAACCTCCACCAACGCTGGCGTCACGTTAGCACTGCCCTTGGAGCTGGCTTAAGGTGGCTTACCAGCTGACTGTGGCATCGAAGGATGCGTCATCGAAGACAATGGCTGGGGACTTGCCGCCCAGCTCCAGGGTAACTCGTTTCATGTTACTCTTCAAAGCCAGAGCCTGAATTGCCTTACCAGCGTGAACAGAACCTGTGAAACTGATTTTTGCAATGTCCATGTGAGATGCAAGCAGCTCTCCAGTTTCCCGAGCTCCTGAAAGGAACTGGACAACGCCGGGGGGAAAGCCGGCTTCTGCGAAAAGCGGGCCTAATGCCAGTGCACCCAGGGGGGATTTTTCGGATGCCTTGAATATGAACTGAATAGTCGTCGTTTCTCAGCAGTCTGCCTTCGGTCCAGTGTCTGACGGAATTGGGAGCGTACACAGTTTCCTGCGGCAAGGGCAGGTGCAATCTTCCAGCCAATGTACAGAAAGGTGGCGTTCCACGACGCGATACCGGCGCAAACGCCGAGTGGCTCATATCGCACAACCTTGTACACACCGTTTTCTTCTGGAAAAGATTCGCCTGCTATTTTGTCGGCCATGCCCGCATAATCTCAAAGTTGTCAACGGTTACATTCATTCCATGTTGGACGTGTGGGGAACATACACCGATACACTTGGACCATGTGAGCTATATCGACCAGCTTGAGTGCAGTCACGGGTTTTCCAGAAGGCAGAGACTCCAGAAGGGCCAGACGATCTGTGTTCTTCTCCACCAGCTCAGCAAACTTCAGCAAGCAGGCCTGTCTTTGGGCCCCGCTGAACTTTCCCCATGGCCCTTCCCTCCGGGCACGGTGCGCTGCAGCAGCGGCAGCGTCAACATCTTCACGGCCGGCGGTTTGAATGTTCGTGGCAATAACAGAGTCGTCAAACGGGTTTACAAGGGTCAGTTTCTTCCCGGCAACGGCATCCACATACTACGCATTCTTGGCGTCAGCAGCAACTCGTTCTTCGGGATGATGATTCTCACCTCATTGTTGATGAAGAGCTTTGACGGGATCTCGCCAACTTGGATCTTGGAAGCAGCCATTGCAGTCTCTGTTGCGAAAAAGCGGCGGATTGCTCATCGTGAAGGTGCATTTCAATGGCCGGCTGGGGCTGCGCGGAACAGTCCCGCCGTAACTGTCCAGTGGCCCTGGCGCCCGCATTTCGGAACTGCCCCGCACCCCGAGGGTACATACATATTGGCGGTAGCAAGCCTCCACACTCGTCCCGCCATTCAGCAGTTTTTCCGGCTTCCGCCAGCATGGATTCGACAGCGGTCGCAGAGCTGATTCCGTTGAGTGTCTCGGTTGACTTCGCCAGGGAACATAATTCCGCGTTTTTGGCCGTGCTGTGGGCGCAGCCGGGGATCATACCTATCCGTCAAGACTGGAAGCTCATGAGCGCTTCACAACAAGTATGGCCGCCAGCCCAATCTTCGAAGCACTGGGCAATTTGACCAGAGGCTCTCCCCTCATTCATCATTACAAACTCGGTCTCCCTACGGATGCAATCGTGCATTTAACTTGGACAAATTTCAGGACATGCACGACTTCTGCGGTGAACAATTCGCAATCCAACACGCTGGCGTAGTGGTGAGTAGGTTTCGAGGGAGTCAATGCGGTGGGGCCCCGCGTGGGGAATGGTCAAATGATGACTGTCGCATTATTCGTGATCAGTGCGGAATCTCTCCGGGGAAGAAAAGTTGTGACGCAAGGGGGAAAAGCGCCGCAAGGACATTTTACTGTAGAGCGGACTGGCTTTGGTCGCGCTACAGGTGCTGCCGCTCTACTTTGACAGTGCCACACCTCCTTCTTATTCTGCTGTAGTTGAGGGAACATTTTGTTACTCAATCTTATTTTCGGTCATTGAGCCTTAGGTAGCCTAATGCTCACGAAGTCCAACACATACTCGCAAAGCCTATCCTGGAACAGGGTGTTGCCCATGAGGTTTTGGCTTCCGGGCCAGTCACCAGCTGCAAAAACCTCGTTTCGCATAGCCTGCATCGGCCCTTTGCCCATATAGATGAAGAGACGGGTCGTGTACAATCCAGGCCGTATGCTGTGCATCTTGTCATCTCTTGACTCGTGGAAGGACTTCATCGCCGCCGGTAGTCCGTTGGAATATCCTAGGCGGAGGGAACCTGACCGAGAGCTGCTGCGTTCTCAATTGCCATGGTGGCTCTCTGACCAAGATAAGGTGGCGTGGCGTGTGCAGCACTACAAAACATGAACATCTTCCCAGATGGGTGAACCCAGTCTCGGAGCGGCACCATGGCTATCTCTCACTAACTGATACATTTTTGGCTTGACACATAGGTCAGCCAGATTCCTATTCTCGACCGTATCTTCCTAAAGAACCCCATAAGGTTTTGGAAGAGCAGTATGGGCTTTGCAAGTTCAAATACAGCAGTGGCTGAGTTCGGCAAAAAGCGCATGGCAGACCGCAAATACGCCGGTGTTGCAGGTATCTCCGTTCCAGATGGTCGGCCGAGACGAGACTTGCTTTCTAGCTCTATAGAGGCGCATCAGAAAAATCCAGAGTTCATTAGCTAAGAGGGCATTGTGGCTCTCACTGTGGCCATTATGTTCGCGGGCTCCGACACGACCATGGTGTGCAGTAAGCAAAGCATGGGCCCTGCTTGATTGGTACAGAAGAACAAAGTGTGAAACACTCGATTAGTATTCAAAGGAAGTATTACAAGTTCAACAGCGCTGAGGAAACTTCTGCGAAAATTAAGCAATGGTCAAAGCAGTCAATTATTGGCTTACTGCACACCATGGACAAGACCACTATCACTCTTCGAGCAATATTCTACTACCTCATTCGGCACCCAGACAATAACAAGAAGCTTATGGATATGGAGCATAATGGCATATTTACCCCTGGTGACGCACTCGTGTGTTGGAGCGACGTGCGCGAGCTCCCGTACCTAAGCGCCAATGAATGAAGCGCTCCGCCGCTACCCGGCGGTTGGCCTCCCGCTCGCGAGGGTCGTTCCGGCCCGTGGTCTCACCATCTGCGGGACTTATACGCCAAAGGGCACCATCTTTAGTAGTGCGTAGGTGCTCCACCGTAACTTTACCATATTCGGAGATGACGCCTGAAGCTTCCGGCCGGAAAGGTGGATCGAGGCGTCGGAGGAACAGAAGGCCGACATGAACCAGCCACCTCTTCGCATTTGGGGCTGGTGTCAAGACCTCGATGAGGAGGAACATCAGCGTCTTGAAGATGTATAAGCTCGTCCCTGCTATTCTGCGGTGCCTCGGGGTATGCGCTCTCCTGCCGCACTTTCCCTGAAACGTCCCTAATCGAAAAAAAAGATTACTCTGGTCTACCCTTAGAAGGACTGGGCACTGCACAACGCTTGGTTCGTGAAGCAAAGCCACGTTTTTTCAAGGCTTCGAAAGAGGGCCAAGGACTAAATACCCTCACTCGTCATTTCCGCGTTGAGCACTGTCTTCATTAGCAAGCCTCTGACGTCGTGTGGCGCTTTGGCCTGTGCCGAACGTCGGATTTATGAGAGAAGGATTCCGGAAAACCAAGCAACACTTCCGAAAGAGCTCAGCCTTCGAAGTGATTCAATCGCGCTGCATGCGGTTTGTCGAACTCAAAACTATTGTACAGTACATACGTTACAGCGTTCATTACAATGGGGAATATGGCGTAGACATCGTAGAATGAGAAATGCAGTCGCATCACACGAGCCTGCTGGTATCTTGTTTTGCGGCCTCAATCAAGTCCGGTCCACCGTTCGCCCTGTCCCTGAGCTTCCACCAGCTCTGCCCCAGATCCTTTTCGTTCACTTCGCTTCTGTCAGCAACATCCACGTCAACCCTCGTCTCCCTCTCAATTACCAATCCCCTATCCGACGACGCCGTCTCCAAACTCCTTGCATCCGCCCCTGGTTCCTTCGTGACCATTTCAAAGTCACCCTCATCCACCCTAGGAGTCTCGGTGTGCAACAGACTCCACGACCTGGTGTTTTTGCTTGCCGCCCTCCCTCTGCTCCTCTGGCTATCCGGCCATATTTGATCTTGCAGCTGCTGCCTGCTGGCGTTATTTTCGTAGCGATCTTTCGAGTGGCGGCCGTACTGCGAGTGCTTGGCGATGACGATGCGGAAAAGCGGACGGAGGCAGGCGAGGGAGCCCGCAGTGATGGCGAGCCCCTGTTCGATGTCGGACCAGATTGCTATGTTGACGGTCGAATCTGTGCGCTAGTCAGTAACAAGGCCGGAACTCTGGGCGCGTGGAGGGATGGATGTACAAAGAAAATCCGGGTTCTTGAAGTCCTTGATGTAAGCCGCCCTGACCAGGATGCCGGCCGAGGCGATGCAACCCATGCTTAAGATCGGCGCCAGCGCCATCTTCGTCTTTCGAGACATGTTGAGGTTCCATAGCATGAAGATGGGAAGGGTGCCAAAGGTGATGTCGCAGAGCGCGCTGATGGCCGTGTAAAAGTACGTGAGTCGGATGATGACCTCGATGTCGATGCAAGTGCCCTTCCCGCCCACCATTTTTGTCCAGAAGTAGGGGACGGGGTCGCATTGGAGCAGGGTGACGAAGAAGAAGATGACGCCGGTGATAGCGGTGATGGCCATGGCGGTCCAGATAATCCAGACGTGGATGCGGTCAACGGTCACCCGAAGGAGGAAGTAGCCGATGGAGATTTTGGCGAGCAGCATGGTGGTGGTGTAGGCTACGTAGCAGAGCCACCAGTACTGGGAGAGACGTTAATACTAGAATTCTAGACGAGGAACGCCGCATACTTACCCGGAGGGCTTTCATGGAGTTCTCAGGCTCGAGGTCGGCCATGTGCTGTCCGGTACCGTAATGAATGCCGCCCAGTGCGGTTGTAGTGAACATAATGAATGCCAGCTTCACACGGAATGCGCCGTCAGCACCCGTTGCTCAGGCTCTTCCCGTATCTGGAGTGTACTCACCGAGGCAGCCACCATGAAATAGTCATCAATGCCGAACGCCTTGACGAGTCGTAACCTCACAAAGACGCGCAGAGAGGTGGATGTGATGGCCAGGATTATCATCACCACCAAGATAACAAAGTACTCGGGGGCGCGTCCCTTGAGCTCCATCTTGGCCGTTAATGTGGAGAAGGGCCAGCGACGATCTTGACGGCGGGCAGTGTTCAGAGCTCAGCGAGGGGATTGAGCCCCCTAATAATGAAGGCGGGGAAGCCTCAACTCCTCGGACGCGGGAGACTGGGAGATTAAGCTGTTGGTGGGCCTCGGTTTATTGCAGAGCCACCCATTGACGTCCAGCAAGGAGCGTGGAGTAGTCGTGGAGAAGATTGAAGTCAGAACATGACGCCAGATGCAGAAGCTGGGGGGGCCCAGTATATTTGACCGGGTGCTGGCGGACATTCCGTCTCGCACGCGCACCTGGCAGGCCCGTTACAAAGGAATGGATCGTGCCGGTGCTAGCAAAAACCAGAGACGCCGGCGTCGACGGGCGTAACGGCAGCGTGGCCGCGCCATGCAACCCTCCACGGCTAGCAACACTCCGAGGAGCAGCCGGAGCCGCCTTGCGGTTGGCTGGGCGTCTGGACTGAGCTGGTCGGCGGCGAAGTTCGGTGCGGCGCGAGCGAGTGTTCCAGTCGGAGGCTTGCGAATGCGCCATGGCGCCGCCCTGTCGCCCGAACAGGCAACGCTCAGGCACGAGCAGAGAGCCACGCCCGCACTACGCAGTCATCGTCCGCCTTGCCTCTTCGCCTTCAACCGTGGGCTGACGGACACAGCGGGGTCTGAAGCAGCCCGTAGTGCGACATCCGACCCGGCAAGGACGGCACACAAGCCGTATGCTTTAGCCGGCCCAGGGGCAGGTGTGCGTGTGGCGCCAAAGAGAACGACGGCGCAGGGCCCTCGTTCGGTCGTCGCGTGCATGGCACGCGGGAAAGGCGCCGATCGGAGCGGATCTGGCTGCCCAATGCCCAGCCGCTGTGGGGCGCACCCCAACCGACGGGACTCGGACGGTTCGGACACGAGCTGGGCTAGACGGAGGCGTCTCCTGGCGCCTTCAGATCCTCGTCTCCGCGCTACCGGGCCTTTCGCCGCCCCTGCGCGGCCAGCGCTCCGACCCTCGATGCATGTGCCGATCCGCTGGTTCCTGCCATGCTCTGCACTCCCACGGCTGGCATAGGCAGAGAGGCTACAGACCATGGAGGCGTCTGGGGAAGTCGACTAGAAGAGCGCCACTTGAGCAACTTCAAAGGGGTGCTTTCACGGCTGGTGTTGCGCTTTCCCGGCAAGACGCTTGAAATCCAGTTGTGTTTACCCGTAGTGCTGCTTGTCCTCTTTCCGAAATCACATGTGCAGAAACAGCGTCGCTACCTATAGGAGTGACCTTATAGGCGGCTGAACGGATCTTTGGCACCTAAAAGATCGTCTGCTATACGCCAGAAATCGCACTCGCGCTCTACATTAGCGGCCTTTCGGCCTTCAAACCTTACATTGATCGTCAAATCTTTCCGCGGACGAAAGGAGCCCGCCGCTGTTCCGGTAGCTACCACAGAACCTCTGCGTGGTTTTTTGCGGTTATTTGTCTGTCCGTCTGCTTACCCCGGGCAGGCTGCTAGTGTGCCAGACGAACAACCGGTCCGAATACATCAAAATCAGAGAGGGATCCCCCTTCTTCATCTCACGGCCACTAGTCCCCACTCTTGCGGGGGCGGAAGTCGGAAGAGATTCCGACGCGACTTCTCACACTCTCTGTGCGAAGCTATGCTGCTAGCAAAGGGGCTTCGCTGTTGTTGACAGTATTCCTACTAAGTCCGAGGAAAGAATGTACATATTCTGCTCCGCTATTACCAATGCTTCGCCACAACGCTCCTGACGAAAGTCCAGGTGCTACGCCACCACATCGCGATCATTCGGTCCCTGATCCCGACCCTGAATCAGTGTCGGAGTGTTGGCTCGAACTAGACCCGTCTCGCTCCTCACTTTCACTGGGTGAATCCACCTCCTCTTTCTTCGACTTCTTGGACTTCTTAGATTTGGACGATCTGTGGGACTTCGATGCCTTCGACGACTTGGAGGATTTGTGCGCCTCGGCGGCGGGGTGGCTTCGGAAAGCGTGCGCGCGGGATGATGAGGGCACGTCGAACATGTCAGCGGCCGCATTGGCGCGCGTGGCACGGCCGTGGTCGTCGTACCGAATGCTCACCTCGTGCGCCCTCTGAGACGTTGACATGCCGAACACATCCTTGAGATACTTGTCGAACGCGAGCGACGCTTTGGCGACCTTTTCGAAATGCCGTTTTCGCAGAGTGAGTGCCTGCGGTGCTTTTTCGCCCCCTCCCTGGTCCGGATCCTGCGGCTTGGCCTTCCCGGATTGTTCTTTCTCGTGTAACTCGAACTCGGCCAGCGCGATGGCGATCTGGAATGCGTTGCGGATCTGCCGGCCATTCCAGCGCCCGTCGCCGCTTGTCTCGTAGTGCTCTTCCGCGAAATCCAGGATCTCACTCCGCTTGACGCGCAGGCCACGTTTCCGCTTCTCGGCTTGTACTATCCCGACCTTCCATACATTGATCGTGGACTTGTCGTCGAGCGGGGGATAGTAGAGCCCGAGGTGGATGCGTGAGCGGAAAGCCTCGTCGAAGGCGCCGACGCGGTTGGTGGTCAGGAAAAGCACGCCAGCATAATATTCGAGGATACGAAGGAAGACTGGTGGCCGTCAGCTTGTCATGTATGCCATTGACAGGCACGAGAGTTGTGCTCACCAGACACAAGACTGTTCCGCGTGAAATCTTCTTTTGTGCGCTCAGAAAGGAAGATGTCCGCTTCGTCAAGCAAAAGTATGCAGTCCCACTTGTGCGCCAATGTGAAGGTGGTCTCCAGCCGCTCCTCTACTTCAGTTGGCGTAACTCCAAGGTCGCCTTTGCATGCGTGTCAGGGGAAATGCTTTGCTTTCGACCAAGTCATGGTTGTTACTTACCGCAAGTGATGGGGAACAGAGGCTTGTCGAAAGAATCGGCAATGCATTCTGGATTTAATATCAGTAGAAGTTTCCTGGCTCAAATGGGCCCAAGTGTACCAGCTGTGGATGTCTTGCCGACCCCAGGCGCTCCGTGAAGCAGAATGATCAAGCCCGTTCCTGGAAATCGTCAGCACATACTCTATTGATGACGCGGCCTTAACTCACCCTTTCCTCTAATAAGGTCAAGTTGCTCCTCCTCATCGCTTTCTCCCTGTATTTTCCGGAAATGGTGTCTCACAAGAGAACGGAGCATTTTCTTGTAGCCTTTAGGTAGTACAAGCTGATTGAATCCATCAGCATCTGACACGCGCTTGACTTCGCGGATGTCATCAATATTGAGGGTTGCTGCGAGTTCGTCAGTGGTAGTCGAGTCTTTCAGCGGAAAGGAAAGTCAACACACCCCATTTCCGGGTCCTGAGAACAAAGCCGAAAACTCGACTTGTGAGGAGCATGACTTCCTCATCACTCAGTTGCATATCGTCGTCAGTCATAGGGCGCGAATGGAGATAGGGAATGACGATGAGATTCTTCTGGAGAAAGTCGGTCGTCAAGTCCTCGCCCACGAAAGTTTCGTCAAATAAGGCGTCCGCTCCGCAGCAGGTGTCGAAGTTGCAGCCTGGCTCCCTTTCTGCCTTTTTGTCCAGCTCGTTATCCCCTACACCGGCTATTTCAGGAGTCCAGTCGCCATTGTGCAGGAGCGTCTGCTCGAAGTCTATCATGACCTGGCTGTCGATCTGTTCCCGGCCGATGAGGGTGATGCCCTTGCAGTACATGTGCTTCCCTGGGACGACTTTCATGAAGTTCCTTCCCCGATTCACGAGAGTCTCTTTGATCTTGTCAGCCTCTTTGTCACGATGGATTGGATAGACAGGGAGTGAGGTAATGCTGCGCTCGCCGTTGTACCGCTCAATCTCAAATACGGTAGTCACGAGGCCGAGGGCCTTGCCATTGTAATCCATGTGGATGCATTTGATGATGAAGGGCCGGGATCGCGCCAGGTTGTAAGTAAACTGGTGCTTGGGCGAAACCATGTGGAGGACCAGGTACGCCTGGTCTCTTCGTGAAGAGAGGACTACGTCGCCCGGCTTGTACAGATGCCAGAGATCATGAAAGGCGACGGTCTGGCACTGGTCGCTGTTAAGGTATTCGACGTGGGGTTTGAGGCAGAGGTCGATAAAGTCGACCAACAGTCGAAGCTCGTGTAAGGCTCGAATGCTGTCGCATTCGCGAGGCATATTTTTAGGGTCAACGTGGTGGCCTGGGGTATCGATAGATTGATCGTCATTAGTCCGATGGGTTTCACCGTCAGGCAAAGGTGGTTCCGTCTCTTGCAGAGGTTCGGTTATGTTTGCTTCGATGCGCGGGCGCCATCGATTCTCAAACACGCCCAGCCACTTTTTGAACGTTTCCTCGGAATACAGCAGGGCCTGATAGGGCCGAAAGACGGTTGTTGGTCTGTCGATGTCCCATCTGTGGTTTCCGCCCCAAATCCTTTCGCACACGGAGACCAGACATGGCGAGTTGAGTCTAATGCGGTCCGGAAGGGGACCATCGTAGTGGTCTGTCTTCTTTGGAGAATTGATAACGCTCGATGGCTGCGCCATGACTGGCATAGCCTTGGTACCTGCGGCAGCAGCGGCATTGTGCTTAAAGGCGGGCTCTCCGACAAGGATGTCAATGGCGCAGTTGTTTTCAGGCGTGGTCATGTACGGTCCCGACTCCGTAACGGCGTCGCGAAACTGACGCCATTCCATGAGATTGTATTGAGGAAGCATTGGGATCTTCTTGGAGTCCAGAGTCGGCATTGGAGGTGGTGGTGGCGGGGGCAACGTTGACAAGGAACTGCGACGGGACGACGTTTCAGACGAGATCACAACTCTCTTTTTCTTCTTCGGACGAGTAGGACGAGACTCATTTGAGCCTGCGAGCAGCTCAGCTACCTGTTTCTCCAGGGTCGCCATCCGACTTTCCATGAGCTTGATGTAGTCCTCATATTGCCTCATTTGGCTGGGCAGTTTTTTGCCGCTGGCTGTTGGGCTCGCCATGGACTCGTCACTGGTAGAAAGCCAAGCATCCGCATCCTCGTCGGTCTGCTCCTTCTGTGTTGTTGCTGGCGTATCCAGCGAACGTTCTTCTGGGTCACATAGTGGCTCTGGGAGATGGGTGTCTTCACCGATAGGCTCTTTCGACTCTGTGCCGTTGAGAACTGAAGTCTCAGGAGTTGAACCCTCTGGAACGATGACCGACTCATGGGTTAGAGTTGTGTTTGTCTGTTGTGAGGAATTCGTCGACTCAGGCCCGGGCTCGATGGCGGTTATCTCCGGGAGAGTCCCTGGCGCTGCGCTGCTGGCGCATTCGGGAGGCAAGCTTGGCTGCGGGAGTCCACCGTCTGTGTCCATGGGTTCTATGGCAGTGTGAGACTAGCAACAAGACGGACACGCTGATGGCGGTATGGTGCAGCGCTTCTGCACACAAAACAAAGTGCAGGGTGCGAGTAGTTAAAGGCCGGTGCAGGGCTCTGCGCCCACAAATAAAACAATTCAATGATTTCAGCCGCATTTTCCTTCATGAGCGCGGGCGGGGTAGTGACTGTGGTCGAGACGCGCACTGCAGCAGCCTCGTGGGACGCATCATGCATGCGACTTTCCCTATTCGCGGCCGCAAGCTTGGGTTTGGGGGCGTGAACCGCTATCGCGCCTATCAGAACAAACTCACAATGCGCCTTGGGCCTGGGGGCCGAATCGGTGGCCAGTCTTGCCCCTGAACAACGCCACCGCGGCTGGGGAGAATGTGACAGCGTCAGTGTGAGCCCTAAGCGCTTATGCACAATCGTATGAAAGGGTGGTGCGGCTGAGCGTGGCGTAGGCTGCAGTCGCGGTCTGGCCCTGTTAAAACACATTCTGATCTCCAAAGCCAGCCCACAACTCTTCTTCGCAACTACACTTTCTCCCGGCGCTTGACTGATGGTAGCAAACAAGCATTTTATCCTGTGTATTTGGCCATCTGTTTGAAGACTTGATCAGCAGAAAAGGGCGCCGGCCTCGAGTGATCGTCCGTCGCTCACCCATAGCACAACTGACCTACCCAGCATGACTAGCTCAAGCATCCCAAAACCAACAAAACTCCTCCATGAACCTGCAACAGATTTCATCGATAACAGGCTGCATAAATACGGCACAGAGTTTGCCGACTCGAAGGCCAAATATGATCCTGCCATCAGACAGTATATTATTCCTCAAGGCCCTTCAGCAACGCCGGAACCAACCCAGAACAGCATCGAGCTGCAGGAAAGATACTTCAACCAGGCCATGATGGAATTCAGCGAATCTCATCCGTTACCAAAGTGCCTTGCGCAATGCCAGTTTAAGATCCGCGACAAGATAGGATGGGACGCCGTGATTAAGGAAGTCGAGAACGCAGAGTCGAGCTACTCTGCCGTCGCTGGTCCGAAAAGAGTCCACCACCGGGCCTGGAGATGGTTTGGTCGCAATGCAGTCGGATTGAAGCCCCTTACCAACGCGATACCTCAGGGGACTTACACTTCCATTATTTCGGCCAGCGTTGGTCTTGTACTCAACGTGAGATCTGCCTTGCATGAACCTCTTCATGATTTCCGACCGCTGACAGCTGCTAGGCCGCAGCACGTATGAACACACTGCGAGACGCCTCCTTGACAGTGCTCGAGAGCCTTCAGAGCCATTTCGAGGACGTGATGGACTATCTGGAGCTGTATGCGGCCGACGAGCGTATCGGCAGAGCCACCATGTCCCTCTATGTTACTATATTCGCTGCATTTGAAGAGGTTTTGTCGTTTTACATGAAGTCATCTCGTAAGAAGCTTCCACAAACCTTTGGCATACATCCAAAATCAAATGGCTGACGTCATTGCTTCAGTGGAACACTCTAAAATCCTCTTCAAGGGAGAAAACTATGGCGTTTCGATGGAGAGGAAGATCGCGCAAATTGACATCAAAGCACGCGAACTCATTCATCAAGCAGAGAAGAAATCCCAACAAGCCCTTCACCGGCGTACGTAATCCACGCGTCTGCCCACAGAAAGGCATTCCGAAGTCAGACAATAACCAAGAACACTTTCAGACATGCAAGAATCAAGCGAATCAGGCGCTAGACTCGAGAATGGGATGCTTTACATTCTGAGGGACGTTCAGGAGAATGCAGAGTGTTGTTCGCCTTTGCCAATCCTTTTTTCGCAGCTAACGTCATGTAGGGCTGCGGAACCTTCCTGAACAAGTCCAAAAGATCATAGAGAGCCGCTTTTTAGTGCCGACCGAGGCTTTCATCAGCCAAACGGAAGTGTTCAACCTTCTCAACAGACTCCCCGTGTCAATAGAAGACGAGATTAGCCGCGCTCTCTCATCTGGAAAAACACAACCGCTGAGTCAACAAAGCCGTGCTTTCTGGCTTATGCGGAACTCCCGCCTGCAACGTTGGTTGAACGCGCAGAGTTCTGACGCTATCGTAATCCATGGCAACTCGGATTCTACCAAGCTCTCTCCCGTGTCCTTGTTCTGCGCTATGCTTGCGCGCAGCCTGGCGCGTCTTGGCCCCGTGGTGCGCACCGCGCTTTTCTTTTGCGGTCTGCACTGCGCACCGCACGACACGCATGGAGGCCCTACAGGACTGCTCCGAAGTCTTACTGTTCAACTGCTCAGTCAAGATACCTATGACCTCTCTTTCCTCAGACACAAGGAGGTGCTTTTGCTTCAGGAAGGAGACATTGGGGCTCTTTGCAGGTTGTTTGCAAACCTCACGGCACAACTCCGAAGGCCTTTGGTGCTGTTCTGCGTCGTAGATGGTATTAACTTCTACGAGTCAGAGGAGCACATGTACGGCACAGGAACTATCTTTCAGCTGCTTTTGCGCCTTGTGCGTGAGGCCGAGACGGACTTGGTTGTCAAGCTTCTGATCGCAAGCCCGACCAAAACGAAGTATGTGCTGAGGGGATTCGAGAGGGAAGATGTGATTACAGTGCCTCCAACTGTTGCAAAAGAGGGTCATGGCTTCAGCGACAAGATGTTTCAAAGCATTGCTGGCACAAAATTGGAGGAATTGGCAGTGGGTCTGGACGAACCAGGAAAGGAAGTATTACCAGCACAGCTACAGGACATCCCAGTAGCCCAAGGGTCAAAGTTTCTGGAATGAATGTATTTGAGGAAGAATGCTGGCAAGAATCGCGGCCAGCGTTGTCGTCTATGGAAAGAAACGCCATGGGGCCGAATGGAGCTTCTTCCTCTGCTTGCCCCACCGCTCTCTCAAAGCTTGTCCACCGATCTCCAACCTGAGTGTCCAAGAACTTACGCCTGAGCTGCCGGAGCTATCCCAATGTTCTTTTTAAACACATTCGTAGGATCGTACTTTGATTTCAGCTCTACCAATCGTCTGTAGTTCGGACCATACACCTTCTCTGGCCCCGAATCAACGCCTGGAGCTGATTAGTATTGCCATTGGGCACGTTCTTAGTTACGCGCAAGGATGAACTTACCATCATAATTGATGTATTCGAAATTTTCCCGTCCCTTGTCCTCTTCCCCAGGCTCACTGGCGATGGCCGCCATTCTGCGACCCGATTGCCTGACAGCCTGGTCGTTCTCCTCACCTTCCCAGATATTGAGGATAGCGCATTGTAGGCGCCCGCTTCTGTGCGGCATTGCCATTTCTTCCGTACTCCGCTCGCAAATCTTTGCAGTATTCATGTGTTCAAACGCAACCAGGCTTCCCGCAGCTGAGGGAATCTCACGTATGAGCACCTGAAGCTCGTCAAGAGCGCGCTGGAACTTGTCTATTCGGAGAGGCCTCCCAAATGTGGCTCCCTTGAGTGACTTGCGTCCGCCACGCGGGGTCATAGCAGCCAGAACTCCGTTGACTTGCTCGTATGGCATTTCTGCAGTCGTGTCGACGAGAGGTTTGCTCTGGATTAGCGGTGCGAGGACCTCTCTTGCTTCGGACTTCGGACCGTAGTGAAAGATGGTTGCGGATACTGCCACCTCACCTTTCAAATCAGGAGGAGCAAGTAAGCCGGCGTGCACGACGGTCTTGCCATCGTTGTTGGAATCTGAGACGGTGTTGACAAAGTCAAGCAGCTTTGGTGCGAACTCCTTAGGCCAGATCATGAGGCCCATGAAGACGGGGTGCTTCAGCTCGTGTGCGCGGTAGGTGAAAGCAGTAACCACGCCAAATGCTGCTCCGGCTCCACGGACAGCCCAAAAGAGATCTGGATGCGACGAGTCAGATGCGGTGACGATGGAGCCGTCAGCAAGTACCATCTCAACCAACGCCAAGTTGTCGACGACGAGGCCGTGGAGGCCCGAGAGGAAGCCGTATCCCCCGCCGAGCGTCAGCCCGCCAATGCCCGTGTGATTGACCGTTCCGCCTACCGTAGCCAACCCGTGAGTAGCACCAGCCTCGTCGACGTCTTTCCAGGTGCAGCCTCCTTCCGCTGTGATGGTCTTTTCTTCAGGATTCACAGACACTTTGCGCATCTTGGCGAGGTCGACGACGAGGCCTTTTTCGATGGATGAATCGCCGCCAGTGGAATGCTGCCCTCCAGCAACCACGAGGGGCATGCCATGATCCACGCTCAATTTGACGGTCTTAGACACTTCTTTAGCCGTTCTGGGATACGTAATGACGGCCTGAAAGGGAATCAGTATTCGTGCTCCGCCCAGGAGATCATGTGAGACTCACAGCCCTCTTGACAGCCGTATCGGACCATCGCGAAATGCTCTGAATGTAGTTTGGACAATCTGGGGTCACGACCTCGGCGCCGTCGAGCGCAGATTTGAGCTCGTCAACAATATTTCTGGACCCCATGGTTCGGCTTCGATGTCAATGAAAAGGTGTGAAAGGTAAGAGGGACAATACGCCTGAGGGACAATACGCCTGAAAAGCCCGGTTCCAACAATGAGATGCCAAGCCGGAGGGCTGCGGGTCTACAACTGCGGGGTACGAGAGGGTCTCTTCTGGTCCCCGCTAGCGCTGACAGCCAGCAACTGTCTTATGTCCTTCCTGGCTTACTCAGACTAGTTCAGCCACCCGAGAACCCCGAGAACACCAATGCCAGGTCGGTCGCCCAATCATTCAAGGTGCCGTTCTCTTCTGCGCAGTTGACTGGTTGCAATTCTCTTATAGATGGTGTTATGGCTGCTGTGGCGACATCGATTCTTGAGGTATGTAGATTTTCCCTGTTAATTCCGCGCTAGCCACACTATTTTTTTGGCCGTCCATTACACGACACTTCTGCGGTGAAAGAACACGGAGCTCTATAAGCTGACTTTGAATGGAATAGCACCCATTGATAAGTTTAATCAACTGTCGAAGTCGTTGCGAAACGTCCAAACACCGCCACAATGCCTTCATAACGCCACACCCTTCCAGTCTTGCGCTTGAATGTACACATACTGTAAGCTTCTGTAATATAAGCCACCGGTATTTAAACCTTAATGCCGCACCAGCAGCCTCTTCAGCTCCTTTAGAAAAGCCTCCTCGTACGTGACGCCACGTCGTGAATTCTCCAACCCCCACTCCTCCCACTCATCTCCAACGCAACGAAACACATCCATAGCCGCGTCCCTCCTCCCTTTCTGTCTCCCAACCGCCTCCATCCACCTGTACGCCATCCGATACACCTTCCTTGCGACACGCTCAGGCCTGTCATCATACCTGACGCCCCACTCGAGATAGTTCAAATGCGTCAGATTGGTGGCACCCTCGGCGAGCAACGTGAAAGCCGCGATGCTGAAGTTCTTCTTCTTGCTGCGGAAAGTGTAGTCGTTCAGGACCGTGACGCCGCGCAGCAGGCCCCTCGTCTCGCGCGACATGTCGCCCAGGAAATGGTGCAGGGCGGCGGTGTTGTCGAAGAAGAAGCGCTGGCCGTACAGCATCGGCGCGGCCTCTGCGCGCAGCTGCCGACACACGCCCAAGAGGGCCGGCACCAAGCTGCTCGGATGAGGCTCGTCGTCCGGCTCGCCGTCCCTGTCGGAGTCGGATTCGGCGCCGGCGCTGGGGTGGAAGTCGGGGTTGGGGTTGGCGGCCGGCCAGGGGTGGTGGTTGTGTCGATCGACGGGTGTCCAGGGCATTTCGTCCCATGGCTTCTGGTTGCTGATGTTGAGGTAGTGCGAGGAGTCGACGGGGCCGTCGGGGATGCGGACGGCGCAGCGGCGGAACTGGCGGATGCGCTCTTCGAGCCAGACGCCGCCGGCCGAGTCGAGGAGGCAGTGCTGGTAGATCATGTCGCGGAGCTCGCGCGGGAGGGAGAGGAAGGGGAAAATTTTGCGTTTGGAGAGGGGGCGGATGTATCTGGGTTTCTGGTTGGGGTCAGCTGCTGGCAGCCCGGGCATTGGCGGTTTCGGGGCGGTGCGTACCGGTTGGGCATATGCAGCCTCATCGTACGCGTCGTCAGGGTCGTTGATGAGTTCATCGTCGGAGTCGATTTCTGCGTAGGAGACGGATTGCCTTTGGCGTTTCGGATAGCTTCGTTCCATGGGTGCAGAGCGTTTCCGTTTCTTTGACTCCGCTGCACCCGCAGCAACAGGCGGTGGTGCCATGGGTGGTCCGATAGTCAGGCCGAGGAAGCTTTGGACAATGCGGACGTTGTTGCTGCCAAAAATCGTGGCGGTAGATGTCATGTTGCGATAACGGATGTCTGCTCTTGTCGCGACATCCGCTCTCTTCATATACGAATTGATCGAAGGCCAATGCTCAGGCGTGGTGGTGCTACAACCGGTTAGCGTAGGCCGCAGTCAGGCAACATCGCTGTACATGGCTTAGCGCGAGGCACCAATTCGCCCGCCGAAGGGCGACGAATCCTGCCAACACAATTATTGGGGTTCGGACGAGGATGGGAAACGCCACCATGACAGCTGGGCAATCACGTGCTGAGCTGGGCGGGAGATGAAGTGTGTTCTATTGACTTCGGGAAGCTGGCAGAGTTACAATCGTCAATGCTTTGGATAGACTAGAAACGAAACAAAAACACAACACTTAGGGTGAGGATCTTGCACGCAATGACGGCGCCGGCATTACTCCAGCACCACTACCTTGAACTCGGGCCCTGATGCAACCCACTTCTTAAGGAAAACTTTGCCGAGGCCCACTCGCCTGGCCACATCGCCATGCCGTTGGATCATCATAACATTCAGCATTAGCATCAACGCGTTGGTATTGGTCTGCTCGGTCGAGGTGTTTCTGAAGAAGAATCCCCGCGAGTCACGGTAGTTTATCTCATCGTCCAGGAGGTTTTGAGGCCCGAGAAGTTCATGAAGAGGGGGGATCCGAGGATTGCGGTGCTGATGGTCCTCAAGAAACAGGGCAAGGAACTCCATGCGGATCCTTCCGTGGCTCTGCAAGGCACGCAATGCTTGCAATTGATTGAGGCCGATGAACATGGCGCCCACCGGCGTTCCCTGAGCGTTGTAGAGGTAACAAACCTGTTCATCTTGCCGAGCCGGGCGCGAGGATTCCTCCAACTCCAGAGTCAGGCACTGTGTATACGCCAGCAGCCTTCCAGGAATCGCGGCCATCTCGAGATGATGCGGCGAGAAGTGGCGCAGGTACGATGTTCGAGCGCCAGATGCAGACTCCTCCCCTCCCATGTTCCGTGACTCTTTCCAAAACTCTTCATAGGTCTTCCATCTGCTTGCAGCCCACTTCTCCAGTTCAGTCCAGGTAAAATCTTGAATGGACGAGATTGGCGGAGGCCGGTCGATGCAGCCCTCAACCCATGCGATTAAGCCTACGGCAAGGTCTTTGTTACGATGGGAAACAACCATGGAGTTCGAGTCAGACCGAATAGCCTGCAAATGCACCCGGTCGTCCGCAGATCTTGTGCAGAAAGCCCAAGAAACCACGGATGCGTTCAAATACGCTTGACCAATCACGATGGGAGAAGTGTTGCGACTGACGGATGCCCAGGACCATGTAGGGAACACATTGGGGCCTCGAGATTCTCTGAGCTCATAGTTCCCCACAACAGACCAGTACATCGCCATGTCGAATTGTTGAAGCGGATGGCCATAGACGTGGTCAGCTCCGAACATATTCTCCATGAGTCCGGCAAATGCGCGTAGGACGTCAGCCTCATCACCCAGTTCTCGCTGCGAAAAGTCTTGGACAGCGGCGCGATAGTTGTTGTTCACCTTGAAGCGAGGGAAGTAGCCACTGACAATCCCGTTCGCGTCCGGTCTTCCACGAAAGGATAACTCGTCGACGCCGTTCTGCTGGCGAACGCAACCGAAGTTGCAATAAAACGCACCTTGAGTGTCGGTGAAGTACAGCAGACGAGTCGACAAGGCGGCTTCTTGAAAGGTCCAGCCTCTAGTGATCCACTTGGACCGGTCCAGCTCCGCTCTGAATGAGAATGGCTCAGGCGCAAATTCCAACCCGTTCATTGGTGCCATGCCAGTCCTTTGCGGCCTGGTGGAGATGCCCGGAAGACCATGATCAGCATGGTCACCGGCCAGGGCCACGATGGTGAAGCGCGAGTTCTCGTAAATCAGGTCCATGGCGTTGATTTGATCCAGCTTGTGTTCCACGTCATCCTGGACGATGCAGAACCTGTCGACCCAGAGATAGCGCTGGCCAAGATGGAAGCATGTCTTCATCGCGTCCTTGATGGTTAAAGGAATGTCTTTTTGCAACAGAGACCCTGGCGCTTCAAGTTCGGCGATGTTTTCGGTCGTGGCCTGAAAGACGCCGCGTGGCGACGGCCCCCAGACGTAGCTCAGAGCGGCGTACTGGCACTGGGGTGGGGCCAGCACGACGCAGCCCGACTCCACATCGATGACTCTGAATCCTGGGGGATGAGGTTTGCGCAGGTTGCTCTCGTCGTTGGGTGACTCTCCATGGGCATCTACGCAGTGAGCCATCCATTTCTTCACGGGCTCCAGGTCGATGGGAACGTGCTCGAAACTTGAGGCCGCAGTCTCGGTGACGGACTCGCTCCACACAGCGATAGGCGCGTACGGTCTGGCACGGTTGGCATCAAAGAAGGTTGTTTGAGGAGTGATCCAGCCGAGGATGCGGGCGGAGAGCATGGGGTCTGAGGCGGGCTCGAAGATCAGTTGGACGTTGGGCCCGGGCTGCCTATCGACTCTGGAGACAATCATGCTGCAAAAAGTGCAATTCTTGCGTCTACGCGGCTTTCCGTCGGGCCCCATGTCGACCGTGAACCGCCTCCGCAGCTCGGACTCTTCAGGGTCTTGGAAGACGCACTTTATGATGTGCTCAATGCGGAGGTGTTCGCAGAATCGACACCGTCGTGCTGTGGACTCTGCCGCAGAGGAGCAGCTCGTGCACGAGCTGTGGAACATGCGCGAGTAAAACCGTCTGAGTTCATTGATCTCTGCATTGGAACGCGCGGCGACTTTGCATTCGTAGTCAACGAAGCTTTGGCAGATGCTGCAGTGTGTCGATGCATCTGTTCCGGGGGCTGGTTTGCTCTGGTCGTCTGGGGCATCCGGCCGCTGGCGTAGCGGAAGCGGTGCGGGCGCCATGAGTTGATGCGTTCAAGGCCGCAGGGAGCCTGATCGAACAGACAGGACGTGGATGAGCGAAGGCAGCAGCGCACGGACGGGGAAGCGTCAGCGCGGCAAGCAAAGAGATGTTCCCGCCATTTCATTGGTTGCGAGTCCAGTGTCGTCCATCGCCGGCCGTGCAAGCTCAGCGGTCATCGTCTGGAGCCGTGCGGAGCGCGATGCGCAGGGACTGGCGCGGGAACTTCACTGCTGCCAGAGCGGCGTGCGTGCGGGCGAGAAGAAACGGCGGCAACGGTGCTGGTGCGTGGAGTTGGAGGAGCAGCGGCGGCCAGCGCACAAGCCACGCGGCGCCAAGACCCGCCGGCCCGACGTTGATCCGCGCGCGTCCGGCAGCGTCGCGTCGGCAGCTCCGCCCAGCCTCCTCCTCCTCGTCGTCGTCGCCGCCGTCGCCGCCGTCTCCAGCGCGCCACGCATCTCGCACTTCTTTGCGCATCGCGCGCTCGCACCACGCCGTCTCCTTCGGCACAGCGCGCTTCCGGCACACGCCGCCGCGGGAGGAGGAAACCCTCGGGACTCAGATGCTCGCAAGCAGACCAGCTGTCCAGCATCCACCCGCCAAACGTCCGCGCGCCCCGCTGCCCGGGTCCCTTTGGCGAACGATCTGGGGTCTGCCAGGGGCTCCGGCCACCGTCTGCGTCTCTGGCGTCTCGGCTGGGTCCTTCTCGCGCTGCCGCCGTGCGCCGTCCTCATCGGTCGAGTCAAGGCTGCTCCACCCAAAGCCTGGGCGGGCGGGATCCTGTGCTGCACAGGGGCTTAGCTTTCCTGTCTGTGTCTGCTGATCTGCTCTAGGTCATGGCTTCCTCTTCTGCGACCCCGCCGCCTGCGCCCTACGCGCCCGCCATGGTCGAATGGCGCTGCCCCAAGCACGACCGCAACCTCCACCTGGGCCACAGATACCCCGAGCCGTCGTGCCATGTCGCCTTCAGCCTCCGCTTCGACGAGACTGCCGGCACCGCCTTCTTCAAGCTCCGCGTCCCCGTCGCGCTCAAGGGCCAGGCGCGCAAGACGAACGTGTTCCTCGTCATTCATCCCGAGCGCGTCTCGAGCCTGGTCCCTGCCGCATCTGACGAGACGCCCGAACCCGTGCGAGCTGCCTTCTCGCTGACTCCGCGCAATGATCTCTGCCGCCTGCGATTCACGCTCAGCAAGTCTGCTGCTGTTGTCATCCCAACATCTATCGCCCTGGCGCCCAAGGCCGCTGCCGCGGCGCAGCTGCTCCAGCTGCTCCGCTCTCTTGCTCAAGCCACACAATTCACGCTGTTCTCTGTCAATAAAGGCATGCTCAAGGACTCGGTGCAGACCCTCTGTGACATGGCCAATAGTGGCCGTCTGACGTCTGATCCCTCGGAACTGCGTCTGGAAACGCTGTATGCCGGAGGCGGTGCCGCCGCGATCGAGGGCCCAGACTTGATGTTTCCCTTCGATGAGGTTGTGCCTCCCGAGAGCCCGCCTTCTTACGACGAGTTGGTGGGCCCTCCGCCGGAAAAGCACCTGGGGAAGTCGTCGAGAAGCACCCGTAAGTTTTGTCACCGTGGATGCAAGCGTAGCTTTCACTAAGCTCGGGTAGACTCGCCGCGTCGCGTGAGTGAGCCGCCGAGAAAGAGGCCACGACATCGAAGCGCCTCGCCGAGCACCCCAACCGATGACCAGTGCATGCGGGCAATTCATGAGATGCGCGATCAACTCAGGGAGGAAATGAGACAAGAATTCCGGCAGGAGCTCCAGCGTGCCGACGAAAAGTGGAGCGAGCAGATACAGAGCATCCGTGAAGAGAACCGTCAAGAGTTGCAGCGGATACAATCCCACTATGCCGGCCGACTGCTGGAGCTCGAGCAACTCATCGACGACCGCACGGAGCGAGTGCGCGAAGAGTTGACGGAGCAGATCGACGCCGTTGCCGATGATACATCCGACATTGTAGACGTCCGCATCGATGAGCATATTTACAACATCAGGGACGAGCTGCGGAACTATGTGGCCGAGGAGTTGAAAGATGTAGAGGATAAGATTAGGGACGACCTAGAGGAAGGCAATGTCTCTTTGCGTTTCAGCCCGCGGAGGTGAGTTCTTTGAGTAGTTAAATGAACAATTTACTTCCAGCTATAGGGGTGATAGCACCATTTTCTGGATTAACAGATTTGAATATACATCAAGTTCCATTCACGCGACTTTCACATTTGTACTTTCTTCCAAGTGCCTTCTTAATAAGCACATTGGTGAGGCGGCGCTGCTCCGGGAACCGTCCGACAGGATTATGTGGACTTGCTAGCCGTCTTCATCCGCTGCAGCCGACCAATGCGCCGCATATTTGACTCGGTATTCGTCGTGCTCGCGGCAACGCCTCGAAAGCGTTAGTCAAGACCCCTCGGCCGATGCAAACATAGACACTCATCCCCTACAACTCTTGGATCGTAAGTTTCTTCGTACCTCACTGGTTGATGATCCACTCCGTCAGTGGCAGCACAGGCTCTCCGCTTTCCTTGATGAATTCACAGTGCCCTTGTCGCCGTTCGGAAACCACAGCCAGATGATGAAACTCCACGCCTTTCCATACTCCAGCGAAACCCGGTCGATAACCTTCATGACCATCGCGCGACAATAATCCGCCATCTCTTGCCCAGATACGATGCAGCCTACGTCTCTCCCGGAGGCTGCGCAACCGCTTTTACCAGCCGCTGCATAGAAAAAATGACGGTGTCCATTATCCCGATCGTCAGCGTATTCATGTGTACTCAAAGAGAACGGATGTCCGGCATCATGGGGTTGGCTTCTTTGTGACGAGTCCGCGCGGATAGTGAAGACAAACGTTGCCACGAGGTTCATTCCGGGAAGCCACCTTCAGACCGGAGCAGCCATCTGATGGTGCATTTATGCAGTATGCAGAGCCGGATGTTGGTGGTGGAACTATCCTGTTGAGTGGCTGTTACTACGACAGCAACATTAATACGACAAAAGACGAAGAACAGCTATTGTTCAGCTAGTTCATGACACGCGGGTACTTAAGGCAATAAGCGGATTGCAATCTCGCTGGTTACGCGGCCTGGAAAACCCGAATACAAGAATTTTAACCTCGCAGTTGCCCCATTTGCTCTCTGGAGTTTGACTTCAGTGATGAGGCCCAATCACAATGCTGGTAAGATGCGAAGCGTTCCCAGCCGCGTAGTTCCGTGGAGTATCTTTTTCGCTTGGTTGCTGGAGTATGAAAGCTTCAGAATGAAAAGAGGCGTTACGGGCTCTTTTCCGCGCTGGCAGATGGGCAAGTACTGACAGCGGAGACTTATCCGAAACATGGTGCAAACGCTCCACACGAGCCCCCACAACCTTGAAGTCCCCGCAACATACAAGCTTTTGCCGCGCTCCGCCAGCGTCTTTCCCGATAGCCCAGCATAGCTTACGCAGTTAGACAAGATGTGGGCGTATCCACACATGCCAAAAGTAGAATTGCACGTCAGATGTTTTTAGCACGCCGGAAAACGCGGAATTTGGTTTCGGAAGTTCATATTCCATGTTCTGCATCACGCCGCCACTTGGCGCTCGGTCGTTACATTCTGATGAGAACGATTCTTCGTTCATGTCAATCACAATTAGATTGGAAAATCTACCCTGAGCTTTACCAAGTGATGAAAGAGACCTCAAAACCTGAAATTTTGGTGGAAGTTGTGATTCCGTATATTACACCAAAAATCTGAATCCTCTGTCCACTGCTTCACCGGGTAGACCGTGCTCCTCGATCGCGTGCTTGCGGTCCTCATCCGAGCCCTCGGCAAGAGGAGCAACGCCGGTCTCGATCTTCTTGTTGAGACGCACAAGAACCATTCGGAGAACGGTGGCAAAGGCGATGGCCCAGAGTGAGGTGATTGCATTTACAATCATTGGTATTACGTAGCGCGGCGCATAAGAATCTAAACGATGTCAGAGTTTAAGCAGTGGTATACAGATAGAGGGTATCTTCGTGCCTTGATAAATGTACGGGGCGTATATCTGGCAGACGTTGGAAAGGGCATTGATTCCAGCGAGAGCTGCGGCACGCTTGGCGGGAGGGCGCGGGAGGATGTTGGAAATCCATGCCAGCGCAACGACGTAGCCAGAATAGTTGGCTCCGATCATCAGGCACATGGCGAGGTAGCGGGGTCCGAATTTGGGGGTGCAAGCTGCGATGATGAAAGCAGCGACCGCCAGAACTGGCGGCAATGCTACGTGCAGGTACCGCTCACGTGTTCGATCAGCATGCCAGGCATTAATGATAATGGCAATGACGCCGATTACCTGGGAAGTTAGCAAATTGTTCCCGCTCTTTTCGAACATCCTCAACTTACGTAGGGTGGAACCGTGAGCAGGAGAGTGTTGACGTCTCCATAGCCAAGCCCTTTGACAACAGAGGGAAACATTGTTGTAACAGTGCCGGAGGAAGTAAAGCCGTAGATGGTGGCCAAAAGAAGCCAGGCTTTAGGATCCTTAGCAGCCAGCTTGGCTCCGTAGAAGAAAGTCTGCTCCTCCGAATTAACCCAGTCATCCTCTCCAATATCTGCCTCAAGCCTCCAGATAGCCATTTGTCTTTCCTGATCTGTAAGCCAGCTTGTCGTCCTCGGAAAGTTTGGCATTACCAAGAGTGCACAAAGGGCGATGACGATCTACATTCTATTAGTATGCTGGAACCAGTCCGGTTGCGGGGGCGGATTACCGTGATAGCTCCTTCTGCAATCTCGTATTAGTCTTTGCATCATCTGGAGACCAAGACGCATGACGCACCTATGATAAAAAGCCAACGCCAAGCACCAAGGCCTCTCACACCGGCCATGTTCTTCGTAATACCGGCAGCGATCAGCCCGGAAAAGGCGCCAGATATGAGTGAGCCTGAGTACAGGATGGCAGTCCTCAAAACCAACTCCTGCCTGGTATACCAAGCTGAGAGATAGTATAAGCAGCCAGGCTGTGTGCAGTCAGTACATCATCTCGCAGTGAGATATTGGAGAAGCTCACAAAATAAGCCGCCTCGACGAAGCCAAGAAAGAAGCGGCAGGCGACCAAGCCACCAAATGATTGAACCGCTCCGGTGCAGGTGGATATAATACCCCAGACAACCATACAGCACGGCAGATACAGTGCGGGCTTTCCGAGCTTGTTGAGCATCATGTTGGACGGTACTGGGAAAGGTAAGCAAGCAACCATGTTCGTGCACATGGTAATAACTACCTTGCATCAGAAGATAGCCGACGAATAGAATACTCAGCGCCGTCTGGTACTGGTTCGCCTTCAGGTTCAAGTCGTCGCTCAAGCCTGCGAGCTTAGCGGCCGCAATGTTGTTTCGATCCAGGTAGTTCATGATGTACATCAGCAACATCATGGGGAGAAGCCGGTAGTCGATTTTTCTCTTGACATGAAGATTCAACTTTTCGCGCTCTTCTATGGGTAAGTCGCGAAGTAAAGGGGGAAGCGCCACATGCGTGCGGGTCTTCATTGTGGATGACGTCTCGGCATCTTCGACGTGGCTGGCCTCGATCTTCTCGTTGTCGGACATCTTGCCGAGCAAACAAGCGAACAACGAAGGCAAAACGCTGTCTTTGACTTCGCAAGGGAACTTGGTGAGTAGAACAGGTATCCAAGCTTGCGAAGACTGGTAGCCAAGGCTTGGGAGGTAAATAAGAATCTCTTGAGAGCCGGGTTAAGCTTCCCCGCATCTACCCCAGACTTATCTGGGCACCCCCTGTCAGGTCAGCGGAAAAGCACAGGTGGAAAATTGCGAGGGCTAGTCGCTGTCCCCGCGTCGGAAAAGTGCAACGCCATGGCGGAGAAGCCACTCCACACTCCGCTGTGACGCCGCAGGAAGACCTTCTGCATGGATGAAGCAATAACGCCGAGCTCCGCTGGCCCACATTGGTCGCACTATCCCGGTGGCGTCAGATGATGTGTACCACGCAGGGTAGGTGGCGCGAAGTCATATCTCGGTCGTCCCGACACCGTAGAAGGGGTTGCAGGCCCGGATTGTTAGGGTGGACGATCCATCAAGAATAGTTTTAATCTTAATATCCATTTAGTAGGTTCAGAGGTCTTGATCGCGCTTATTTCAGATTTCAGCTTAGCTCATGTGTATCAAAAGGATGATCAAGCAAAAAGCCCCTTTTGGTTCCGGAACACGAACACACGCTGCCTGATTCCTGGTCGTAGGAACATGGGTCCGGAGCTAACCTCGCAATAGTTCGTCTGCTTCCACAACCCCCGTCTTTGGTGGTATCCGTGATGTCGAGCCCCAAAGGCATGGAGATCCTCCCCATCTTGGCTCCATTCCCAGGACTCTTGCGTATGTAAAGCATTGACTAAGATACTGTCTGTGAAAAAGAATTTTAGCTCCTTGTAAAGCTCTATTCAGGGCATTGTCTGCATCACTCTACACTGAAAGCCCGGGATATTGCTCCACCGAGTCATTTTAAGCACTAAACATTAACTTCACGTCTTCGATCAATGTTTGACAACTTATTAATGTTGGTGTTTGCCCGCATTAGTTCATGTATCAAGATAAATAGGCAAGTCATGCAATAGAGTTGAAGAAATGCTAGTGTAAGTGAACGGCTTTCCCAACCAGAAAATCCCTAAAAGCATGGGAACTGAAACGATGCATACGCAAACTAACCTCAAGCTGTATGAACCAAAATTTTGACTAAATTTACGTTGTACCTTTAAAGTGTTGCCCTATATGTCTTTTCATAAGTTTGCTAATAAGCCGACTTTAAGCACAGTTTGGAATCTTGCAGATGGAACAGTGGTCTAAGCTGAAGAGAAATGGATTGCGGGTTGTGAAGAGATAACTATGGACAATCCGAAACGAATCATCTTCAAGATTTATTTACTTGTGAAGTAAGATAATCCCCGATGCAACACCTCTCCAGAGCCTAGCAAATCCGAGAGACGTATCCCATAACACGTCCAAATCCTTCTGTCATGTTCTTTAGGCCTGCTCTTTAGAGGTTCTTGGATGCCCAGCCGAGCTGGTTGTTACCACCGTTGAAAACAACAAAAGCAGCCTTGAGGGCGATGTCACCGAAGATGGTGAAACCAATGTCGCTGTTGGACTGAATGCCACCGTAGCAGGTAGAGCCGCTGACCGGAGCATAGTTAATGAAGCTGCCGGGAATGGTGATGCGTGCACTTCCAACGCCAAAGGTGAAGTTGGGCAGGGTGGTGCTGCAGGGGAAGACATAGCCGGCCTGCTGGTTGTTGTAGGAAGCGCCCTTGACCTGGCCGTAGTAGGCGCTCACGACAGAGTCGGGAAGGAGAAGCAAGGTAGTGCCGGTGTCAGCAATGCCCTGGATGGAGCTGGACTTGAAGGAGCCAGAACCGACAGCGTAGCCGGACGAAGTCCACATCCAGAAGCCCTGGCTGGTCGAGACGGAGGTATAGGTGATGCTGCCAGTGTAGGCGGAGCTATCGATGTAGCCAAAGTTGTACTTGCCCGCTATTCTCCGTCAACATTTGAATCTCAGCCCAGCAATCCGTGATACTTACGAGCATTGTGCTTCAAATCAGCAGTGAACAGCGGAGAGTTGAGCGAGCTCTTCGCATTGTCGAAGAAGGTCTTCTGAGGGGTCGGTGAGACAGTGTTCAGGCTGCTGAAAGCCAGGCCGAGAAGCCCGTCATTGTCGGAGTCCTCGGTGAACTCATCAGAGACCTGCTTGGCGCACTCGACGGCCTGGCCGGTGACGGTGAGACCGCCGACAGTGACGGTGTCCTTGTAGACATCACCGCTGGAGGAGCTGCCATCACCGTAAGAGATCTTCCAGGTAGCGCCACTCAGCTTGGAGGCCGTGCTGCTCCTGCTGGGGTTGTAGGTCGTCTGGCCATCGATCTCGTTGCTCGGGGTCTCACTGCTGAAGACCCACAAGTCGGAGCTGCCAGTGTCGAAGTCCAAGTTCAGGACCTGCGCCGGCGTGCCGATCGAGACAGGCGTCAGATACTCAGAGTCGTACTGCGTGGGAGTGTTCGTGGCGCTGCCGGTGGAGCGCTTGTCAGGGCTTGCGGTGACGTTGGAAACCGCGGCCTGGAGCTCCTCATTGAGGGGGACACCGAACTTCCGGTAGGCCTTGGCGAGGGCGAGCGGGCCATTCTTGCTGCCAAACTTGGTGTTGCGCACTTGCGTCATGGAGATCGTGCCATCAGTGGCAGGGACACCAATCCGTGGCGGAATTGCAGAGGCAGAGCCGGCCGCCGCGAGAAGCGCGGTAAGACCCACTTGCTTCAGGGAAATCATTTTGGCTAGCAGCGAAGGGGATGGACAAAGACAGAATAGATTGTCAGACGGCGAAAAGAACAGACGACTGCAGGAGAAGCAAAGAGCTCGAGGACGCTGCTGGCGAGAAAGACGAGATGGTAATGCTGAACCACCAGTATTTATACTCAGTCTGGGCGCCAAGAAGGCACCGTCTTAGCGATGCTTGTTGTCCATGTCCACAAGCTTAACCGCTCGCTTGACTAGATCCAGAGCCGAGAATGGCAGGTGGAACGGCTTCACCTGACAGCAGCGGCAGCCTTGATGGCATCACGGCGCCTACACCGTTCTCCAAGCGAAGCCAGATGCTACCACCTTCCCCATGAGCATCATCGCTGCCGAGTATTTGACTCGAAGATGAGCAGATAACCGCCGGCGGCCGGAACAGTCATGTATATTGCGTCCATGCGTTTCATGAGCTCGACCATTTTACTCAGCTGTACGATGTCGTTCGGAATGCCACTGGGAAAGAGAATGCTTGATTCTCATTAAGATTTACGTGAGTAAAGACACGGGATGTATGGCGGGTGTGAGCAACAGCCATACACACACGTCGTGTCAACCAAGACTGGTCTGGAAGACGGTCCTACTGAGTCGGCTACCTCCGGCATCACGCGAAAATGTCAAACTTCGGGGACTGGGCTCGCCTGCCTGATGAAGATAAGCTTAAAGACCGTTGCCAGTTCTTAGCTAATGTTATCGCTTCTTGTGCGGGGTGGGGCGTCGATGGCGAACACGATGCTGGATACTATTGACTGGCGTGGGCAGGAGGCGTCCCTGAAAGCGGCCGACGCGGTGCTAACGGGTCTGTCCGCGGGTCTAGAATCCTGTTGGCGCCTATTCCGTTGAGCCTCGGCCCGCCTCAGAAGGACCAACTTACTTGAAATATGGGTTTGTATTCTTGTCTACACGGCGTTCTCAACTAGACCCGTGAGGTGCCCGGGTTTGTGCCAATCAGAAAAGATGCATTATGCTGTCAGACGATGTTTCCTACAGCATCCGAAGAACAGCAACAACGGAGTGGGTGATTGCCAAGCTTATGCAGTGGAAATGCTTGTTCCGAAGAGAGTTTTGATCCTGTTAACACGAAGCCACGCTAATGTTGATTAAGAAGGTGCAATGCGTTATCGGGTTGATAAGGTATTTGTTCCGCCGTTCATCGCTTAGCCGAGAGAGGGTTAGCACAGTTTGTGCTCTATTACATACTCCGCTGATCTGGAGCCATCGTCTTACCGCTCTTGTTATAGATTCGTATCCGTAGTCGGATCCGTTGATGATAACTCGGCTGGGGATTTTCCACGCCCCACATCTGTACAATGTAATAAATCACTGCCCCTCCCACGTAGCCCTTTGCCAACTGAGTTGTAGGATGAGTTCATGTTGCGTCGCTCAACCGAGGAGAAGCACAGCGAAGCTGAGAGTCAATGCAGGTGACGCTGGGCGATACGAGATTCTATAAAGTCCTGTACTTTTTATGCGAAAATCCGGTGAGTTTCCTCTACAGGACTTCGCAGTGAACATCAAAAGGTCGTAGGGGAAAAAGAGTTTCATATGGAATCTGTAACGTTCTCGCGGTCGTTCAATGTATGCCGGTAGCTGTTGTAAAGTGCGAAGTGCCTCCAATACACGGGGGCCACAATTCATTAGCCGTCCGCTCAGGAACAAAAAGACAGGCTGCTTCCGTATGTGTAAAGTAAAGCAGACGAAACAACGGAAGCGTAGGTTTCAAGATCAGTTCAGTGTAGCTAAGGTCTATTGGTGAGGTCTCTGGCTCTGTGCAAACTGTTCGGTAGGATCGCGCGGGAGAAAAGATCAAGTCATATAAGCAAAGGTCTTTGGAATTTGCTACGCTGGAATCCTGTAGTAGAGCCACTGGCAGCCAACAGGAGTTCATTCCCTTCTAAGGATTCGATAATGCGTTTGTCGAATTCGTCAAATCCCAGACTCTTTGCATTCTCGTACGGTAAAAGGATTAAGAACAGTTAACGGTCTATCATTGCTATTAGCTGTGGTACAAAAGCATACGGAGAAAGCCACCTACTCCCTGAAGACTGCAAGTAGCGTCCGCACAAGTGTAGCAAATGATATCGCCGCCGGTTGAGGATGGACAGTTGCATCCGTTGCAGTTGTTAGAGCAGGAAGCAGTAGTGCAGATGCACTGGAACTCTTGACGTTTCTGGAGGTTCTTGATTGCGAGGTCTTCGTTCATTCCATCGCGAACTGGGCCAGCCATGGCCACAGCCGCAGACAGAAACGCAAGAATGACTGAAAGCTTCATTGTCGTAGTAGAGAGGATGGGAGCGGTAGGTTAAGAGTGGTGAAAGAGAAGTGGAGCTGCTGTGGGGTGAATGAATGCGCAAATGCCCTGGCTGTCATATATGTACTTCAGTCGTCAACATGGGGCTAGAACACTTTTATTCCGTTCGTGTTCGCCGGCTGACCAAAGCGATGGTCTCGTGAGCGAATCGATGGCCAAGACTTCCCCAAGAGTCACTCGGAGACTCGGAGTTCTCTGTTGGCTAGATAAGTTTCAACATCAAGTCCCTACTCTCCCTTTCCAAGGAATAGCAGGAATTAACAGTGGGGCAGCAATTACCGATCTCTTGTCGGCCTGAATTACCAAGTGAGTACTGTTTACTGTCGATAGATAAGTTGCGCACTTACATTTCGTACAACACGAGAGGCGAATAGACCTTACCAGCATCCTTATCTGAGAATTTGAGAAATATGCATGCCACTTCTGGAATTGTGTTGTATTGAAAATCTCAAAGGCAGTTGAATATCCTTGAGCCGTTTTACATAGGTCTAGGAGCAGACTCGAGGACCACCTTTGCCGTACAGTGCGTCTGAGCGAGGTACGTACTTGGCGTATGGCTGATCCTATGTACTAGTATGTCATGAACCAGTCACATGCAGCTACTGTTCGCATATGATTTCTACTTATGTGTATCGTTGGAAGGCAAGATGGGCAATACTTGGCGTTGATCCTCGGATTCCTGTTCGGGTTCTCGTATCTCCAGTACACCATTACCGACTATGTTTCATTGACTACTTTGATTTCTCTCTCATCATTTCCCTACTAGCAGAGCAGAAATCAGTAGCTTGGATTCATAATACCGATTTTGCTGAAAAAGCGCCGCTATAAGCTGTGTCCCATCCTAAATGCGCACTGAATCGGCAGATTGTGCCAAGCAGAGCCCAAAAGCTGAGGTGAAATTCAAACCACAGCTTGGCGGAACGAGCAGTCCCCGTTCTCGTTAGAGAGAGTTTCACAACATTCGATTGCTTATGTTGGTTTCGGCGTCGTCTACTCCATGATGTGTCTTGCTTACATCACGCCTGTCACGTATGCCCAGCCTACGCATGGGCGATCGCCGCCGCCGCGCCCCCCTGGACACCGTGCTCGGCCGCGTGAACCACTTCTTTACGGTGTCGTTCCGGATTATCCGCTCGTACAGCCTTGACCGCCGGAACGCCTGAGATGTCCTGCGTTTGTCCTTGAGAAATTTTGTTAAGGCCTGTCACGACAACGAACAGCCATTGGAACCGGATCATACCAAAATCTCTTCCATGGATCTACTGACAACTTTGGATTCAAGTGATATGAATCTGTGATACAGCCGCTGTAAAACGCCTGATTGGGTGCGTCTTCGAGCTTTTCGACCGTGCTCACTGTGAATTAGTGATCTTCAAAAGGCGTTGGGATGATGTCTTCTTTGGCCTTCCTTTCGGTGGGCCTTCTATCAAATAGACACGGCATCGATGAGAGACTGGCAGGTGCTGGTGCTTGTCCCGGGTTTGAAGAACGTAAACTGATGATCATTCTTGTGGTTTAATGCGTCACACTTGTCGCAGCTTGTACCGCATTTGACATGACTTTTCACGAGAAGAGTCTGGATCATGTAAATGAAGGCCCAAGTCTCAAGAAGGAGCCAGGTCACGGAATTCATGATATTGCGCGCTCAGCTTGGGCTACGATAGGTCGCGAGAATCGCTTCCGTCGGTGAGAACACGATAGACTTCTCGGAGGGTGCTTTGGGCAATGAGAGCTTGCTTTGCTGTGTCCCACGGGAAAATGGACATACGTCGAAACCATTATGGGTTTGATGCTCGTCAGGACGAGTGGGGCATTAATTCACCCGGCTGGGGAATAACTAGAGCTATAAACTCGAGGTACGGGGGATAAGCACGCGCCTGCAAACAACTAAGGCCATTCAGAATACTGATAACAGCAAACAGGAGTTTCACATACTCCAAAACGGAGAGACGGGGATATAATTAAGAAAATCTCCTGACACGAGCAAGACGCTTCAGTTACCGAAGTTTCAAACAGCTACACATAGATGGGATCAACGTGCAAGGAAATAAGAGCAATCTCAAGACCTGATGCTTCTTTGTGCTGACTAGAGCTAATGAAGCTATCTGCACATAGCACAACAAGGCGTTGCAGTCTATTGGTGAGATGAAAGTGGGTGTCTAAAGCCTTCTTTACACACGGGAGTCATATCAGTGGGTCCGTGATTGTCAGATGTGACGGTAGTCGGTCAACCACCAGACAACTTCTTTTCGACAACAAGGAAGACGGAGAACGGATGTCTCTCCCAGGACTTATTCTGAAAGGCTTTTGGACATCGGTCAGTACGGAACAGGCTGCAAATCTGAAGGAAAGACTTGGTGCCGTATTTTACATAGCTATTCATTGAAATGTCAGATCTTATTGTCTTATTCGTAAGTAATGCTGTACGATGGACTGGATGAAGTATGCCGCTTAGCCTTATAATATAGCTCTGGACATTTGGGAGTTTCCTGCGCTGGAAGCCTGGAAGTTGAAGTATTCATCGGACATCGGACTACCGGCTGATGGTGACCCTGAAGACAATTCTTCTGCCGAACATTTTGGGCTGCTTAGAGCTGGTGGTAAGGCACTCCTTGGCCCACTTCGTTCAGCTACAGAGTAGATCTCAGAAGACACTTTCATCACATCCAACATATATAGTATCTTGGAGACAAAAGATTGGGACCACAGAGCAGGCAGGGTTCTTCTCACCAGAGACTCAGCACAGACAAGAACGGCTCGTGAGCCCCCGGGCTAGCGCACCCATTGACGCTTTAACTTTTAATATCATCCATGGGCAGGACGAGTTGCACTCTGGAAAAGGAGATCTGAAAGCCTTTGTAGATAGATATGTGAACGGAGTGGACGAGCGCGGATTTGACGAGGTCCAGATGTCTTTCCAGAAAGGTTGCAGAAGGTCAAAGATATTCCGAACACTGAGGATCGTGACAGCCCCTTTCCATATGGGGCAATCTGGTGTTCCACTCCCTTCCTGATGGGAGGCGTTATAGAAGTCGAGAGAATGCATGGATAGTACTACGCAGCCTAAGCTCAGACCGTCAGTCGTCGTAGATACTATTCTCAGGCTCTCATTTTAAGAGGAGGGATTTCGATTTCTCGTTTGTTGTTCGCAGCATGGCAAAGTATTAACCCCGACGGTACCTCGGTCCTCCGAGCCTCACAGCCGGACTTTTTGGTGACCAGCTCGGTGTTTACCGTTAGCGCCGATGTCGCTCTCTACATTTAGTAATGGACGCGTCACTTAGCGTGTTCATCATTCCATAGCTTTAAAGCCAAACAACGCATGGATAGCTCTTGTAGCTTCTAGAGCACTGGAACATCGGGGTTAAGTGGGTCTAGAATAACTTTATTGAGCATTGTCACGGTTATATCTGCATAACATTGTTTCACAAGCATTGAAACTTGTTGAAAAATACCCCACTACACACAACCTGCGCACAGCGATAGTGTGGCTTCGTCATGGCTCGGGCGCAGCAACTTCTGCCATCATCGCAGGGACCCGGCGGGTATATTCTCTGGCACGAGCTGAGGCTCTATAACACGTACTACATGACGTGGCTAAGGGTCCTACCTTACCTAACTGGTGGACCCGTTCGTAAGATCCCATCCAGCAGCCGCAATGGCTACGCTTATGGCTGCATATAAAGTTGATGAATATGCTCAGTCAATTGCCGGCTGACTGCAACTCAGCTTCAGTCGCAACATTCGCCACTCTTACCCCACCCAGCCATTCGCTTTCTTGGCACCCTCGTTTGATACATTCCTTCGTTTGTTGATTGGACTTGACTACCATGCGCCAATCCTCGCGCGCAGCCGTAGCCGCCCTTGCAGCAGCCACTACTGCAAGCGCGGCTTCGCTCACGGAGCTATGCACCGTGTCGAACATCCAATCGGTGCTGCCCGCCAATGGGACGCTGCTCGGCATCGAGCTGCTCCCGTCGACGGTCACGGCAAGCCCCGTCTACAATGCAACCACCGGCGGCGGCATGGGCAGCTCGAGCTCCAGCTCAGCAACGTACTCCTACTGCAACGTGACGGTGACGTACACACATCCGGGCAAGGACGACACGGTGCTCGTATGGTACGGGTTCCCCAGCCCGAGCGACTTCAAGAACCGCTTCTACGTCGGCGGCGGCGGCGGCTACACCATCAGCACCAGCGTGACGGGCGGTCTGCCATACGGTGCCGTGTCCGGCACGACCGACGCGGGGTACAATGGCTTCAGCAGCAGTTATGATGAGGTGGTGCTGCTTGGAAACGGTTCGATCAATTGGGATGCCACGTACATGTTCGCGTACCAGGCACTCGGCGAGACGACGCTGATTGGAAAGGCGCTCACCAAGAGCCTGTACGGCACCAGCAACAAGATCTACACCTATTTCGAGGGATGCTCCGACGGCGGCCGTGAGGCTTGGAGTCAGATCCAACGCTGGGGCGAGGAATATGACGGTGTGGTGGCGGGTGCGCCGGCTTTCAGATATGCCCAGCAGCAAGTTGTGAGTGCTTGAAACAGCCCTCCATCTCTGATGGGCGCTATTCTGACCGTGGAAACTTTGTAGAACCACGTGTACTCGGCCACAGTTGAGCACACGCTGGGCTACTACCCACCCCCCTGCGAACTCGAGAAGATCGTGAACTTGACCATCGCTGCCTGCGACCCTCTCGACGGCCGTACCGACGGTGTGGTCTCTCGGACCGACCTGTGCAAGCTCCACTTTAATCTCAACTCGACTATCGGCGAGCCGTACTACTGCGCGGCCGAGAACAGCACGTCGCTCGGTTTTGGATTTAGTGGCAAACGAGTCAAGAGACAACAGACGACCGGCTCCACGACGAGCTATCAGCCCGCACAGAATGGCACTGTGTCGGCTTCGGCCGTGGCCGTCGCCCAGGCCATCTATGACGGGCTGGTGAGCTCCGATGGCAAGCGGGGATACCTTTCCTTCCAGACAGCGTGTTCGCTTGAGGACGCGACGACTGAGTACGATTCCACCACCGGGGCCTGGGAGCTCAGCATTCCGTCAACCGGCGGCGAGTTCGTGACCAAGTTCATCGAGTTAGTGGACGTGGATAACTTGTCTACCCTGGACAACGTGACGTACGACACGCTGATCGACTGGATGAACACGGCTATGGTGCGGTACTTGGACAGCTTGCAGACCACCCTGCCGGACGTGACACCCTTCCAAAGCAATGGAGGTAAGTGAAGTAACCCCTGCTTCCATTCCAATTGGAATGTGTCCCGTGCTTTGCAGACAACCGCTAAGACCAACTGCAACAGGCAAAGTCCTCCACTACCACGGCGAATCCGACCCGTCCATCCCGGCCGGCTCATCAGTGCACTACTTCGACAGTGTGCGCAAGACCATGTACCCCACCCTGTCGTACAACGAGTCGGTCGAGGCGCTGGGCGACTGGTACCGCTTCTTCCTTGTCCCCGGCGCCGCCCACTGTGGCACCAACAGCCTGCAGCCCGGCCCCTACCCGCAGAGCAACATGGACACCATCATCGCGTGGGTCGAGAACGGCGTGGTGCCGACGCGGCTTAATGCGACGGTCAGCTCGGGCACGTACGCGGGCGAGACGCAGATGTTGTGCAACTGGCCGCTGCGCCCGTACTGGAACAGTGGAAATGGGACCACGTTCGAGTGCGTGTACGACCAGGAGAGCATTGATAGCTGGACGTACACTTTTGATGCCTTCAAAATGCCCGTGTACTGAGTTGACTTGAAGGACCTATGCTACTATAAACTTCTACGTAATCTACGACGTCGACAGCAACCAGGAGTTTTTTTTTAGTGCGTAGGTTTGGTCTTATCATCGGTCTTACTGATAGTTCAACTCGTTGCTTCTTCTTTTCTATACCTAGTGCGGTGCATCTTCTACATGCATTTAATCTAGATTTCTACGTAAAGCAGCCACAGGCTATGGAAAAACTCCTTAGCAAAACAAGCCAGCCACAGAATGGAGGCACTGCTACCAAAGTCCTCTCTCTCTCTATGGGTTTGACTAGTTCCGTGGAGGTATCATTGTCAGACGTATCAGGTATATCCCTTGCCTGATAATTGTGTATCAGTGACCCAGAGTCGGAAGTCTCCTCTCGCGGCGGGCTTTGTATACTTTACTCGCGGTGACATTCGCTCAACACGATGTACGACCACATGGACTAGAGCAAGACATCTCTCCAGGTCAGGTTTGAGAATAGAGGAACGTCCACCTCACAGATCGATCCCTGTTCAGGCAGGGTTCCATTTTCGAGGTAGGCTTGAATCGTTCTTGCGGTGCAAACTGAGGGTTGCGCAGGTGAGGTATGCTGCAAAAGTAAAAGGTTCATCCCTTGTCAACAAAGATAAAAAATGGAAAGAAGAGAAGAGCAGACATACCCCAAAACCATTATGCTGTAGCACAATGCTGCCTAGCAGACTATGACTCGCGTTGTGCGCGGAAACGAGGGGGGTCACCGGGTCGAACGTGTTCCCGATTATAAGAACCGGATGCCTCGTCTCCACTTTGAAGTCCCCCAAATAGCGCTCTTTGGCATCCATTTCCCATCTTGAACATACATCCACATCGTAGGCTATCCTGTCGCCTGCTATCTTGCTGATTTGGAACAGTTGATCTACCACTGGAAGCACGTCGTCTAGGTGCGATGCTCGCGCTGGCTTGTCACCGCATTGAATCCCAAATCTGTGCTCAAAAGTGAGTGGGTCTTCACCTTTGCTAAGGTCTCCAAAAACCGCATCGAGTTCAGTCATATTTCCCGTGAGCAGGGAGTTGAGAAAGGAGGCCAGACCGGGCCACTGATTAAGTTGGGTCAGGCCTAGGAAGATAACGTTCCTTACAATCGTGTAGTCAATCAAAGTTCCTTGGTACGGAATGGGATGGTATTTGACGTTCTCGATGAGTTGGTAAATGGCCTCTTCAAGGTCGGGTGCGGTTGCGTTAAGGCGCGACAACGCACATTTGTCACCCGCCGCAAGACAGCCAGATAAGAAGCCGGAAAAAGTCTTATCTGTGTCGGAGAAGCCTTCTACAGCGCTAAAACAGAAAACAAACCACTGTCAGTCCATGCTATATTCGGTAATGCAGGAAAGCGTCGTACTGGTAGTGGTAGTACTCGTGGATATTCCAAACTCCATCCAAGATCACGCGGTCCATTCTATCAGGGAACATGGCAGCAACAGTTGCTCCCAGTACAGTGCCAGCGGATAAACCTTTGATATGACATGAGTACAGCATGTTCTCTGCCAAGGTTTGACGCAATCTTCTTACCATAGTACCGGAGGAGTCCATCCTCATCGAGTGCGTCCGCCATGCGCATCATATCCCTCGCCGTGAAAGCGAACCCAATGAGGCCTCCAATTGCCGCCCCATCTGCATGGCAGGCAGTGGCAAAGTTCTTACTGCTCGCCCAGAGTCTTCCCAGAGTCGTGTCGGAGGAATTTCCGTTGACGTACGGATTCAGAAGTGAAGCTTTGAGTCTCTCTGTCTCATTTTCGTAGCAAGAAAGTGGAATTGTTCTGCCAGCGCCTCTGTGACGAGCCATGTCAGTTGCTTGCCACCCAGCATGAGTAATATCGGCCGCAGTCTTGTCATCTTACCTAGGGTCAAAGCTGATAAGGTCGTAGTAACCTCCCGTTGTGCTGGTTGGCAAAGGTGAGCACGTATCCTATGAACTCTTGCTACAGCGCCTTACGCTTGGAGTTGCGCCCCCAAAGAGGCCAGTAGCTCTTGTCCGCTTGCGCCCGGGCCACCAAAGTTGACCAAAATGCTTCCTTTGGAGGGCTGTTTCGCGGCACCAGCCTTGATGAGCTCAATGGTGAGTGTTTCGGTGGAGTTTGGGCTGGAATAGTCCAGCGGGACGGATATGTTCCCGCACACGAGTGGTAGCGTTCCATTTATCTGACAAGAACCCCACTTGATATCCTGGGTCTGCGTGTTATTGTCTGACTGTGCATGAATGATAGTGTAGGCGAGCACAGCTTGCAGAAAGAGAAGTCGAAGAGATCTAATGCTTCGAGGCATCTTGAATGGAGACAGAATTCGTTTTGGTCGGATGAGAAGTGATGCTGTGTAATATCACTTTTACACTGATCCTTAAATACGCCTCAGACCCCGCTCTAATACTGACGTCATTGTGCTGAAGAAAGAGACAGTGAAGGATCAGTACGGTTACGCAAACACGAAACGAGGCAAGCAGGGATGCGTTCGTATAATATGCTAAGAGCGTGGCCCTTCGGAATCGGCAGATGGATGCAGTGCTAAGAGCAATGCGATCAGAGTTTCGGTAGATGGCGTCGTTGTTGCCTAGAGCGAACCAGGTATTACCCCTCAGGCCAAGGCTAAGCGAAGAGGATCTAGCGAATGCAAGACTTAATATGCGCAAGTCGACACTTGAGAGCCCTACCGAGCTTAGCTGTCCACAGAACTGGCAGTCAAAAGGCCTCAGTGTTAGGCTACATAATTAATTACCCAGGACCTTTCTTCTATGGAGTTTTGTGGGTCCATACAGACCCCACTCAGACGAGAAAGCGGGGAACCTGCCCAAAAGAATGAGCACGCTGATAACCGACCCCGCAAAGGATTCTGAGTAATGCATACGAGTCGCACAGCCACAACAGCAAGATCCGGAGAACCAGAACGGAGATCACTATGAGACCTATCCAATCATTCCTTGTACGTCATAATTGAGATAGTGCGGTAATAAATAGAAGAGGAGAGGCTAGACTGCTCCGCCGAGGCCAAAAGCGCTTCAAATCCCATGGAGAAACAACCGGAGCGGATGAGCCTTAGGTTCAGGGTCGCAGTGATCTGTTGTTCTAGCAGGGGTTCTAGCTGAATGAGCCTTATCTTGACCCTCTTTCCTTGATCCTCTAGGTTTCTTGCCGTCTTCCCTGAGACGATTCTAGTATCAAAGCACAAACGGTTATGGAGAGTGCGACGGCAGCTGCGTGGATTATACTGATGAACGCCGAGCGCCCTAAGCATTCATATATGCTGAAGAAGCCTATGTCAATCTCAGGGGGAGGAAAAGGATGGTAATTTTGATGAAGTACACTTTGAGATCTTCTGGCATGCATTGCAAGCAAATTCCAGTGGATATCTCGAAAGTCTGGATTCCGGCCTGGGGGCGCTTCAACTCGGTGATCTTCCGCTCGCTGGATTCTGGAAACTTGTGATTGTGCAGCTATATCTTCGCTCGCCTTTTCGGGCTTTGCGTGGCTTTTCCTGGCGTCTTTTCCTCTCTCCATTGGTCCACTGGTTGATTTCCCCTAGAGCTTTTGAGGAATGTTTTGCAATGACTTGAAAAATATGTTCAAAATAATGCCGTTTTTGGTTGATGTGAAGTGAACCACCGAACTGTTCAACTCGAGACAGGAAGCCTTTTTGAGGGTTCGGGCGCTATTATCACCTCCAACGGAGTGTAGTATCAACTCCCAAGATGTAGATCTTAACAAATTTCTGCCCGAAAGTAAGGGACTTCACTACGATTGCGTCCTGTCCGCTCTCGAACCGCAACTGACGAAACCCGAAGGAAACGGAACGGACGCTACAATCAAATCGCAAAAAGTTGATAGCTATCTGGTTAAAAGAGCTGCCTTTTACATATCGTTCTATAACATTAAACAAATTGCCCATTGCCAATGTACTGTCCGTGTCCCTGGTACCTCCATCGACTCACATACGCCTTGGTCGTCTGATTTCGTACCAGGCCGTTACTCGTCGCGTACGCTCCGAGCAGCGTTCCCGTATACCCATAGCTAACAAGACTCCCCTCCGCATATCCCACAACAACCATATCCACATATTCTTTCTCCGAGTCCGTCACTGCCCCCGCCGAAAACGTGTAGTGCGTCACGTTCGCCGCTCGAATTTCCAATCGGACCGGATCACCCGCCTTGCAACAAGCCGGAAACGGCGCCATAATGTCCTGCGGCAGAGTGACGTTCTCAGCGCTACTAAAGTACCGTAGTCGTAAGTGTGGCTCTATCCCATTGCTGTCCACCGCATTGTCCAAGACGATCACGAGATCAACATGCCTCTTCTCATCCAAGTACACAGTCGCACCAGCTTCTTCTCCCAGCACTCTTGGGTTGAAAGACAGATCAATACTAAATGTAAACAGTGTATCAACCTGTCTGCGTCCCACAAATGTTATTTCCTTCGCGAGGTTGGGGTCAGTTGATGGAGACGAGGACAGATTCCTCGGTGAAAGGGTCAACTGCAGCGCATTCGAGTGCCCGGGCGGAGACACGGCGTAAGCACCATCCTCGGGGAAGCGCACATGCAGGAAATGCTCAGGTAGCGTGGTGCCTGATTCGAAATCCACTGCATCCGGTGCATCATGGAACGCGCCGGTCCCAGGAACGTTACGATCCCGCCGGGGTAGCGGGCCGTCCATCTCGCCGCTCACTTTTTGCAGTAAAGTGGGCCATCCACCAGCTGGCCAAGATACGGGGAACATTACGGTCTCTCGGCCCATGGGGTAGGTGACGAAGTCTGGCCCAGAGCGCATAGCCAACGCCACACCCCACCAGTTATCGGCCGCATCCTTGAACAGGTCTGCGTGGCCTACGCTTTGGATGTATGCGGATGCGTTGGCGGCGCTGACAAAAGGGTTGCCGCTGTAGTCCTCGTAGGGGCCGGTCACGTTCTGGGATCGGGCGATGGAGCCACGGTGTTTTGCCATGGTACCACCCTCTGCAACGAGGATATAATACCAGCCGTCTTTCTTGTAGAGATGCGGACCTTCGGAGGTACCGACACCGGTGCCGTTGTACGGATAGCTCAATGGTCCGAGTGTACCAGTAGAAGTATTGATAGTGGCCAACGCAATGGCGGTGCCAGTCTTTGTCACTCCGGCGCCAGTAAGGTATGCTGTGCCATCATCGTCCCAGAACAGGCTCGGATCATAGCCAAGGAAGCTGAAAGAGATGGGGATGTTCCATGAGGAGCTGTTGTACGGGTCCGTGGCCGTGAAGATGAGATTTTCCATCTTGAAATCATCGTAAGAAGAGATGGCAACGTTGGTAGTAATGAGGTAGAAGGTTCTATTGTGATAGCGGAGAGTGGGTGCAAAGATGCCATCTTGCCCGGTAGGTGCAGAGGCAAAATCTGGAACCTGCTCGCGGCGGTTAAGAACGTTGCTAGCGAGCTTCCAGTTGACAAGGTCTTTGCTCGCGTGGATCGGAATGCCAGGAAAGGCTGTAAAGGTGGAAGTAGCACAGAAAAAAGTCTGGTCCAGTTCGTCGACGTAGATACAGCTGGGGTCGGGGTGAAATCCGGGAAGGATAGGGTTTATGTAGCGAGATGTATTGGTAGCATTGGTCGAGGCTACGAGTAGAAGCAGAGCCACAGCAATTAGTTTCATGATGTGATAAGAGTGTGCATTCATATTCCTTGAATGATCCGGGTTCTGTAGGTGTAAGGACATGTGCAGCTTCTTATACTTGGAATTTTGTTAGGGAGAAGAATTGTCGTATTCGTTCTAACTTTTCGTATTGCTTTCGGCTTAAGCAGCAATGTTTCCCTGTCATTATCAAGAATTACATTCGTCAAGCGCCAAGTTGGAAGCCGAGAATTATCACTTCGGAGTCCTTCTTGATTTAGGTTCTTGATGAACGTAGCTCGTAGACATCCATGCGGAGAACACGCCTCTCCATACCCTCCTTTCGTCCGGGCCCCAGTCTCGAAGAGTTACACATGCTCTCAGCTAAAAAGCCCAGCCACGTCACATTTGCATATACACGCTCCTGCGGACGGAGGATTTTAGTTTGACGTGCCCCCCAATATATCTGGGAGCTTCGCTCCAAACAAACCATTTCACGCAAATCATACTTCAGTTTTAAACATAGCGCCAGGTAGACACGAGTTCCTTTCACTATTCAGCAGCTAGTACAACGCTCAGACACAAGTGGAGATGCACTTTGAATTCGGAGATTATGCCGATCACAAACGGCCCTAGGCGGCCTACACATCTGTTGAAACCAAACAACTCGCCACCTCGCCTTGGAGGATGGCAGCAGTCCCAGTACAAAAATCGAATGAGCAATATGGGAATCAACTACAGTCCAAGCATTTCTTTTATCCGCGTTCACGGAAGACGGAATTTCTGAAAGAGCATTCCTCTCCGTTTTCGTCTCACTAGACCTTGGGATTTAAGATAATACGCCTGTATGTTGTCAAAGCCATGTCTTTGCTATCCTCTACAGAGAGAATTAAGTGCAGAGTCTAAAGAATTAGCGGGGTCTTTAAGAAGATAGCTGCTTCTACACTCACAAGGCCTAAATTAGGAGGTGTAACCCTTACAACGCTCCCGCGCTCGTCCAGGTTCGTGACCGTCACATTGGGAAAAATATCGGGACGATTGCCATCTAAAGGCACCGTTACGTCGCGATAGGTGAACCAGCTAAACGTTAGATCGTCGCTGTCATAATCCCAAGACTCGGAGGCGTCGAGAACGATGGAATCCCCAGATGTATAGGTCACCTCAAAGGCAGAAGGACCGCAGGTATTATTGACAATAGCAACTGGAGGGTGGTTATTCTGGGCGTAGTTGGCATTGACAGACCACTGCATACGCGTGGCGAAGTCATACTGGTATGCCTTCCTCCAACGCCAGATCGAGGCAAAGCTGCTGTAGTACGTGTCACCACTTATCCCGTAGACAAAGTCTGCTGTGTTGGCGAAGGTTTGCGTTCTACCGGTAGAGTCCACGAGGGTATATCGACCACCCCAGCTGCCCCATTCCGGATGTTCAGGATTACCAAGGCCGTTCTGGATCAGAGGGAGGAAGGAAGGGGTGTCGCCCTCCATAATGTAAGAGTAGTTCAGGTAGTAGGCACCAAGATTACCAACGCGGATGTGCTCCTGGAGCCAGTCATTGGTGACTAAAGAAGTGTTGGGCCCTCCCTTATCAAAGTGCCGGTAGTCCTCGCCGCTGATACCGTTCCAGGTTGCCTGGCTGAATTCCGTAAAGCCGTGGATGGAAACAATATAAAACAGGGCCGGGAAGTTCTCTCGGATCCAAGGGCCTGCATCGTCTTGATCGGAGATGGAGTAGACACGTAGCTTCTTGACGAACGCGGCTGTCATGTTGGCGTTTCTGGTGTTTTCGACTCTATGGAGAGCCTCGGCCAAGACTGCTGCCCCACCCCAAATTGTAACCCACAAGGGCTTTTCAGAGTTATCGACCGCCTCGATCAGGGCCATTGCAGCCCCGCTAGTGTTAAAATTGAGTGATGCCAGGCCATATACAGAATGACCCTTATAAACCTTGACCAAAAGCTCCTCCGCGCTAGGATAGGGGGCGCTACTTGGCGTATTGCTGTCGAGATTTCCCGTGACGTTGCCGTAAGCACTAATGACGGTACGGATGGTGGACTCGTCGGTAGCGTTTCTGAGAAAGGCAGAGGTGACCGCAGCGATGCCTTGGATTTCCAGCTCATTGGCGTAAACCAACAAGCGGACCAAGCTCATCTGGTCGTCGGGTTCGTTACTGATATCGGTGAGGACAAAAACACGATGTTTCGAAGCATATCTGGCATCTTCGCATTGGTGTGATGCTACGGACACAAGCAGGGTAAGGAAAGAGACGATGAGAAGTCGCAGAAAGGTAGGTCGGGATGCCATGTTGTTTGTTGGCCGTCGGAAAGCGGGGATCGCACATGTTATCGTTCTCTAGGAATACGCCGATATTTGTATTCTATCGTCAGCCAGGCTTGAGGAGAAGTCCTTCACCTCCCGGAGAGGCGCTAGCGAGCAGGGTGCAATGACCGGACCACCCCGCGTTCTTGCAGCCCCATCTCGCGGCCGGGAGCATGACAGCCCCAAACAGGAGAGTACGGATGCAGATTACTGCCTATCCGCCTTGGCTAATTGACCATTTGAAGTTTGTATGTACAAGGGCTCGAAACCAGCCAGCACCAATTCCCCTAGATCGTTCGATTGATCTTACCCTCTTCACGAAATCCCCAAACACGAGGGCACGGTCAGCGGCGTAGATTCTATTACTGGAGATGATGCGCTAGCTTTATACGTATTCGCGTTCTTGAAAGTCTCTAAGACTTATTGGGGTTCGAATTTACGTATTCTATGCGAATACGCAAAGCCCATTATATGAGAACGAGAGGAGACCAGACATCCTTCCTGTGACAAACTCTCTTTCCTTACCAAGCCTTTTCAGCAGTCTGATTGGCTATACCACTACCGAGTCCGCGGCTACTGCCCAGGAGTGCGAGCGCAGAAGCCGGTATCGCCAAGCAGCGGCAGAGGCGCCCGACGACGCGTCCGGTGATGGATTGTTGAGTGACTGATGATTCAGCGCTGCCTCGGCCTTGATTCGCACCTCGGGAGACCAAGTCAGCATTGAGAGAATCGGGTTTTGAATTGAGGACGGTGAGTGGGATGCAAGACCCTCCACCGTTGGAACGCCCTACCAACATCATGTCTACCGAATAATTATATGCGAGAGTAGGAAGGCGATCGACAATTTCTGTTATGCGAAGGTTTTGGAGGAGTTTATTACGTAGCAGAGACTAAGAAGGTCGAATATCATGTGCGCAGAGATTGGCTTCAAGACTAGCGCAATGATAGAAGACCTATATGCACCGGCGTTTTGCGTTCAATGCGGTTTCGCGTCGCACCCACGATCTATCAGGTCTATAAAGACTACAACCATAAGTGACCTCCTCCCTCTACGTCGCAATCGTCTGTAGAAGGCATTAGAACAAGCTGAAACAAGTAGGAATTCCCTGCTCACATCGATGCTCGTCTCTGGCCAGGTTAATAGAGTACGAGTAACGTGGTACCGGCTTCCCACATATAAGTTAAACACGCCACTAAACTGGACGTCTGCGTATAGTATACTACTACCTTTTACGGAAGCTCTTCAGGGCAAGTAGCGTAGTGGGCGGCGAGGCTCTGTTAGACTACATCGAACTGGGCTAATACGATACGGATCTTGGATGAAGGAAATCGACAACTCTTCTGCCGTATATTTAGGACCGTATTTTCAGTCCCTTCATGCCTCGGATTTTCTTATTTGCCTTCATTTGTCCCCCAAGGGCTCATCAACTTCTTCGTGGTCAGCGAGAAAACTCCAGTGGGATACCCGTCATACTCCAGAAAGGTCTGCTCCATCATCGAGATAATAGAATGTAAGGTTTCATATTTTGACTTTCTGGCGGCGATAGATGACTCCATTCCTCTAAAGAAGAAGTGTTCAATAGCCGCCAATGAGAGGCTACCAAAAAGAGACTAGGAGGAGTCCTCCGTTAAGCTGCGCCAGTACATCGCTTTACCTGGAAACCAGACGTAGAACGTAGCTTTGGTCTCTGGACCGTATGTCACAATGCTATAAAATTCTGCATGATAGGCGGATGCGCGAAATTATCGAACCTGTAGCTTGTGAAAAGTATGCACAATGACAGGCAGCCATCGAGACCCGATTTGGCGGTGAATGTCCAAGACGGTGCTGATGTACTTTGGCGAATGTCTGCTCAGTGTCCACGTCACCCTTGCTTCAGAAATGCGTGCATGGTTTCACTCATAGAACCCTGGGACTCTTGCGGCCGCAACAGCAGGGCGAAGTATTTTTGGGGCGTGCGATATACGTAAATTTTCGTGTTCGTAAATCGCATACTCTTAAACGCTTCGCATCTTCACAAACTTTTCCGATCTTGCGGTATCTTTTTCTCATCCTTTTTTTTTGGACAGCTCCTCATTCATTGTTGTTCGACGCCTTAATCCTACCAAATGACCAAACCTACTATTTTAGCCCGCGGTACTGCGGACTTCGATCTTTACCCGTACAATCCATCAGCAGCTGCCGCATACGCCTTCGTTGTGCTTTTCGGACTTGGCGGAGTAGTACATCTTGGATTCTTAATCCCATTGCGCGCATGGTTCTTCGTCCCCCTCATTCTCGGATGTATTGGTGAGTACTTAAGACCAATGAATACTCGGAGTAGAAGCTAAGGGTTGGAGGCGAGGCATTTGGGTACTATGGAAGGGCTCAGTCTCATGACAACATACGCGAGGGCTCTCCGTACCTACTGCAATTGATGCTTATCCTCGCGTCGACCCCTCTCGTGGCTGCCACCATCTACATGACCCTCGGCCGCATCATTCGCACCCTCGACGCAGAACATCACGGCATGATCAGCACTCGCTGGCTTACCAAAATCTACGTGGTAATTGACGTCGGAAGTTTTGTTTGCCAGATGATGGGCTCGGCCATGCAGGCCAGCGGGGATCCAAGCGGAGTGGTAACCGGCACCCGAGTTGTCATAGGGGGCCTAGGATTCCAACTGGTCGCCTTTCTCTTCTTCCTCGCTATGGCCTGGAGATTCCATTTCCGTCTCAACAGGGAACCTACAGTCATCTCTAGACACCCATCTATTCACTGGAGACGGTACATGTGGGTTCTTTACACTGTGAGCATTCTCATTCTTATTCGAAGCACCTATCGAATGATCGAGTTTGTTATGGGCAACAAGGGTGTCACCTACACCAAGGAAGCGTTTTTGTACGTTTTCGACGCGTTTCTAGTATTTCTTGTCGTCCTCGTTTTAGCGATTTTCCATCCTGGACAGCTGATTAAGACATCCCGCCGAGTTCATAAGTCCCGTATGCCTGAGGAGGAAGCCGAATCTATTCTTATAAGCAGCTAGAATCAGTGGAAAGTAAAGAGGGCATTTGGATCTAAATAGAGTAGTTTATTAAACCTGCCTGAGAGCCTCCGGACATCTAGGAAAGAATGTGATATATTCTTCCAATTTGCCACTCAAATGTTCTTCCATGCGTGTGCCACGTGCGTCCGATACTGTGGTAACCGATTGAACAGCTTTGTTGCGGAACTGGATGGAGCAGGGACAGATGAACTAAAGAATTAACTGAAGATTCCATGCAGCCAGAGATTTCTGTTATAGACACGAGGCCGGTGAATTATTTGCCTAAAGCACTAGCAGCGCCAGTCGCCCTAGGAACTGAGCGCCCTGAGGTGATATTCGTCTGACTCTCATGAGGTTAGAAATCTACTGAATCCCATGAAGTTCGACACTGAATCAAGCACAGCGACACAGTCCTTGGTTGACTTCACATGTGGGGAAACGTAATGGGAATGTGGCCCGAGTGACAAGGCGGATTTTTGATCTAGCTTTTGTCGTTGCTGGCGCATGTAGCCTCCACTTGTTCCAAATATAACATTCAAACACGATTTCTCATGCGTAATACTTACGGAGCCTTGGTTATGATCGAAACTCTCGGGGGGGAAGGTTTCGTTCTTTTTTGATACCTTTCAATCACCCTTCAGGTCATTCTATAAGAATTTTGACACTTTCCCGCCTGGAGGATGCTTACAACGGTACCGCGTTGGGGCAGTTCATCGCGAAGGAGACGACCGTCACGCCCGCCTGCCGGACGCCGTCGATCTCACCGGCGATGAACGTCTGCGCATTGCGGGGGTAATGTGTCATCACATAGCCAACCGATAGCGGCTCGGGCATGGGCGATGTCATGGCGCTCGGCCTGGACTTTGAAGAACTCCCAAAGCCCAAGCCAAGGAAAAGTGCTAAAAGGTGCCGTGTGACAGTAGGACCGACGCCCTTGTGCCGCGGCGCGGAGGTGGGATGTCGCAGATAGGGCGCGACGCCAGACCGGGATGTCGCAGATAGGGCGCGACGCCAAACCGGATGGGGCAAGATTGGAAGCATTGTTATTGGCTGACAAAATTCAATTGCGGCTGATCAGGACTATAAAGACGCTGTCGCGACCCAAACACGCCAAGCTATTTCGAAACATCTTTCGTACGGTTCAACTCATTATCCAATTCAACAATTCATCCGCAATCATGAAATCAGAGTCGAGGATTCGGCTGATTCCGTGGGATCCTGAATCTCCTGAGCATGTCCAGAGACTTATCGAGCAGCGGGTGCAGTGTGGGTGGAACTCTGACATGGTAGACCCGAAATGGCGAAATGAGCAAAGAATCGGGATCAAATGCCTTTATTGGATCGTAAGTTCCCATTCAGCAGTGATTTCAGCTGTTGACCGTTTGGTCGGAAAAGTGAAGGAAAAACCTGTCGAATCGTGGAAACGCCTGATTAACGCCTACTCAGTTAATTTCTCCGGATGACCCCGAAGCGGACGGAAAGCTGCAGCTGCATCGGAACACGTACTCAAAAGTTCGTAAACAGTCCCATTTATCAACACTTGATTCATCGTTGATTCGATAGCAGGAAGCGAGCGCTTTGCAAGACACCTGCGCCTCACTTCGAGGCTTCCCGCGAAGACCATCGCTGGCATTGATTTACCCGATCGGCCATATTTCTCTAGATGCTGCGCATCTTGACGCAAAGAACCTCAATCTGGATCTGCCTGATGGCGGCGCTTACTGGATCAAGGGTCTCTATGTGTCTCACGTGCTGCAGAGCAAAGGAATGGGAAGAGCCGCCATGGACATGGTTGAGTCAATGGCAGTTGAGGAGCCGCTTTACGCCAAAACACTTGTGATAGACGCAGTACACAAAGATGAACAGCTCGACGACTTGTATGCGTCTTTAGGACAGGAGCCGCGCAAGGTTAATCCTTTCGATGGTATAAATATATAGTGGTCCCCTGCTAACAGCATTGCCAGATGTCGAACCATGAATGGTACGCGCGGAGAGGCTATCGCGAGATCAAAACGATACCAAACTTTTTCCACTCGCCTGATGGTAATGGTGTAATTTGGTCCTTGAAAGCGGTATTTCTGAGAAAGGACATAGACTAAATACGGAAGCATCGTAGTGTTTTATAATATAGAGGTTGCAAAAGGTAAAAGTATAATGAATGTGGTTGCATATTGTAATTGGCTCTTTCCGTGCACTGTATAAACGACACAAAGACCGACGTCACGACTAGTACCGCAGGATTCTTGCGCCTGTATATCTGATGTATACCCGGGATTAAGATCGGCAAGCTCGTCCGGAAGGGCTATCTCTTTGAGGGCCACCGATGATGATGACAACTTCTACTCGAGAGATCGTCATCACACAATATGCAACTCCTGCAGCTGGACACATATACATACCCCCCGCATGGGCGTCAGACAGCAGCAGCGAGACCAAGATCTCCACTTGTCGTCATGGCAATAACCATCGCAAAGCCGCAGCTCATTAGCTCGTCGTCAAAATCTCGAGCATGTAAGGTTCTTACTATGGGATGCAGGTTATATTCTCGGAGGAACGTGAACGCGAGAAGGAGTACTTACGTCGCAAGGCTGAGCTGGAAATATTACGCGATAGATAGGAGCACGAGGAGGAAGCGATATTCAAGAGAAAACTGCGGCTTAGGTCACTTAAAGCCAAGCGAGACCACGAAGAAGAAGAAGAAGAAGAAGAAGAAGAGAGGCTTATTCGCAAAGAAGAGCGCATTAAAGAAACGTACGCGCGCAAGCGGCTTGAGGATGAGTGTAAGCGTGAGTCGAGACGTAAGGAGATCGATGAAACAAAGAGGCGAGCTGTGTAAAAGTACATCGGTCGGAAGCACCAAAGAGAATCTCAGGGCCACGGGCTTTCTGGCACTTTGAGTAGGAATAACTTGAGCCCAGGCCTCGGCCTGGTTGTTGTGTAATTCATGAGTGATTGAAAAGTGATTGTTGGGCTGGTGCTGATCGTTGGGCCGGGCGCTCCTCGCTTGCGAGGAGACTGTAGGAACGGAATCTGCTTGGCTTGCAATCCGATGACAGGTCACTGGCTCCAATTAACAGTGTTAGAATTAGACTCGTAGCGATGTTCACATTGCCTGCACTAAAACTGCTGCCTAAAGCCATAGTAACCTCATTTATTTGGAAGAAGCAAGGAGACGACCGAGAGGGAAACATGCGCTCAAGAGCTGAAACCTGGCATGACTTGTACTACCATACTCTGCAGATCTTTCAGCTCAGCCTTGTCCACTAGAGCTAGTGATGACTTGCGGACACAATCACGCTCGAGAGCTGATGTGCTATGGTGTTACAGATTTAATAAAATGAGACTATATGGATACTTACTTGGGTAGCTACATGGTTGCCTTGCTTCCCTTGCTGTTCTTGTCAGCTACAAGGAGGCACAGCATTCCACTTTTATAACCATATTAAGAGCACCTGGATAAGACCGGAAAGTTAACTTGGCAGTATCCCACATGCATCAACATTTTGTTAAATACAGAAATTTCTGTCGCGTCTCAGCGCCAGATCAAAAGCCAGTGGGTCAGATTTACTAATACTCTTGACCTTGTTCTTCGCTGCCCGCAAGCCATCAAGATGGTCTCTTCCGACTCCTCAAATAGTGACACGTACTACGAGATTTATACCGGAGTCTGGACGAATTGGTCCAAAGGATCGACTTTCGGCCGAACGCTGACCATCCACCGGCGCGATGGTGATCTCCTCATTGCCTTCATCGCACTTTTCGTCACGATCGTCGGCACCAGCTTCTGGAGACTTGCCTGTTTCGGTCTCCATAATCTTTTCTCCTCCGAATCCTCGCGCGACGGCATATACCATCAAAGACAGGCTATCTTGCGGAATTCGGCCAACGGCGCAAGTGGACTGTGGTATCTGGTCCGGGCTTTGAACGCATGGCGGAAAAGAGGAGTGAAACCCTTCCAGCGCATTTTGCCCGTCATCACCTTTGCGGCACTATGTCTGGCCATGTTTGCTGTAGCCAGCGGGCTTTCATCACGGGTATCCACAGCAATGGGTCACGAAGTCCTGATATCCAGCCAACTCATCGGTATCTCGGTTGGCGCCAACCTTACATGGCCGGAGTACCTGGAACTCTTCTACCCCTACGTTTCACGGAGCTATAGAACATACTCAACATATGCACAGCAGTGCTACACGAACGAAACGAAGAGGTCAGATTGTAACGTCTTTGTCAAGCCGAGGCTCGAGGCCACAGTGGATCGAAATGCATCCTGTCCGTTCGACCCCGAAGTTTGTCGGAATCCAACCCAAAACATACTCATTGATACGGGATTCCTCGACACACATGATGATTTCGGAGCCAATATACGCCCAGATCAGCGCTTCTCCTACAGAAGAATAATGCACTGCGCTCCTCTTAAAACAGAAGGGTATAAGAAGGAATTCGCCGCATCGGAAGAGCGTCAGTTTCGGCCCCCATATCCTCCTTTGGTTTGGAAAAAGCCGCCGCATACGAAGTACTATTATGCCGTCGGGGCGTTTGAAAATGATCAACCCACATATGAGTACAGCACCGACATCCCGGACGCGTTATGGAAAATGAAGACAGCATCAGCTTCCTACAATCTAGGGTGTGTAAAAAGAATATATTCTATAATGTTCGTTGCTAATAAGCCGCATAGAATACGGGAGATTATCGGAGCCAACGGCACGATCCAGCCACATTCATCTTTTATGCCAATCGAAGCCTTGCAGCGGGTGGATGCGGATAGTGTTCTGATATTTCTCTCAGCCAACGAAATCGCATACAACGCAGAAGTGGATGATCCTTGGTACTCGGCTCATAGGCCGTACTTCTCCGTATCACCCTCGCAGGCGGGAGACTCTCCTTCGCAAAACGAGACGAACATGTCGTACTACCGTGATGAACCCGCCTCTGTCCTCGGGTGTGTGATCCAAGAGCAGATCTGCAATCCGAGGCTGCCTGAGAACCGTCGCTGTACTCCTCTGGCCGGCGGCAACGATAGAAATGCCAACGCTGCCAGGATTGTTGAGAGCGAAGAGGAAAGATTCGCGCTCGATTGGCAACAATGGGCGCTTTTCTATACGAGCACGGAGCTCTGGGGAATGATCCGAACGCTTGGCAGTACTTCTCTGGCTTCAGGAGACAGTCTTTTCGATGGACTCCAAGCACACCTTCCAGACAACCAATGGCAGCTTGATGTTGAGCGCTGGCATTCAATCATGCTAGCCACGCTGCAGGGCCAGGCTGTCGACGTCGCCGAGGGACCCACAGATGCCAAACTACGAGCAGAGCTAGACAAACCAAGCAACAAAAGGGAGAGAGATCTGTGCAGACGACAGGTGAGTCAGGCTTGGTATTCCCCCTTCAGCCACGCGCGCCAAAATAATTAACCCGAGGCCGCCAACAGCGAATCCTGTCGACCGCACACTCCAACTTCTCCGTCTTCTTCCTCGCCCTCGTCTTCACCGTCGGCGGGCTCATCATCCTCCTCTCCTGGTTCCTAGAGCCCTTTGTCGCTTTCATTCAAAAGCGCCGCAACCTCGACTCCTTCTCTCGGCTCGAGTGGTACACGAACGACACGCTCCAGCTACAGCGTCTCGCGCATGAGGAACTTGGGATGGGCAAGTGGGAGGGCTGTAGAGACGAGGTGCCTATAACGGACAAGGGCGAGAGACTAGCGGTATTAGATGTGTCGGACTCGAAGCATCCACGGTTGTGCGCGAGGCCAAGTGGGTGGGAAGAGATAGATAGATATGTTGGACTCGAAGCATCTACGGTTATACGCGAGGCTAAGTAGGTAGGAAGAGATAGATAGATAGAGGGTGTTGTTTTTCGCACGACGTCTAAATCTTCCTAACAGCTCATCCCTTGGAGTTAGACAATATACTTGGAGTTAGACATTTTTTTCTTATAATTAGGTTCTATAGATCTAGACGATTATAAAAATATATAGGGACTACCCCCTTATTCTAAGG
>JBAWJY010000096.1:0-85431 GCA_037356115.1 Neofusicoccum sp. Z2
AATACTAGCGTAAGATCTTTAGTTAACTAATACTAGCGTAAGATCTTTAGTTAACTAATACTAGCGTAAGATCTTTAGTTAATTAATACTAGTCTACGTAGTACGTTTCTATAGATACTCGTTAACTTCTAAGCTAGAGAAGTACTACTAGCTTTTATATAATATACCTACTACGCGCCTCTATTAGTACTAAGTAGAAGCTAGAATAGAAATCTAGAAACGTAGTTAGATAGAAAGATTATAACGTCTCTATAGATAGTAGTAGATAAAATAAAAAAAGAATTATAGCTACTAGGATAAAACCTACGAATAAAGAGGGCTAGAAAGATAACTATAGTTTTTAAACTACTTAGTCCTAGTAAAAAAGAGAAATTCTATACTATTACGCTAGCCCTAGACTCTTACTAAAGAGAAGAATCTAGAGATAGATTATTTAAAAGATAAAAATAAAAAAGAAGAGAAATATAGACGAGAAGAGAGCCTAAGATTAAAATCTAAGAAGGGCTAATAGCTACGAGAGAACTAGGCCTTAGATACTACTAGAGGTACTAGAGATAGAAGCGAAAGATATTAAGAAGCTATATTTATCGAGCCTAGATTTTATCTACGTAGTAGAGGAAATTACGTAGGCGCTAGAGTAGTCTATCTTAAGAGTCTATACTATAATAGAAGCTAGAAGACTCTAAGAAAGAGATACTTAGAGGCGTTAGTCTAGAACTCGAGAACTAAGTACCTAGGTTAAGCTTAAACGACTAATCTCTCTTCTAAATAAATAGCTACTAAATAGACTACTAAGGAGAGATCTAACTTACCTATAGCCGACTACTAGTATATATATAGTCTTCTCGTATATAGTAATAGTGTAGTAATATAGGAACTCCTAACCCTAAGCTGCTGGATCTTATAAAAGCAATGTTTAGCGTCGTCGTGCTTTTCCTCCAGGATGCTGAGAGTATTCGTAGTTGCTACTTCGATACTTCTAGAGGATGGTTTCTCAGAGAGGTTCGTGGCCTAACCAATGCCAGCTGCCTCTCCCTAACGTGACAGCCGGAGCCTCGCAACATCGAGCTTCAGTTGGTAAAATTCGTAATCGTCTTCAAAGTTGCGAGCAATTTGGATGTATTCGAAGCATTGCAACACGGTTGCAAAGGATGTGATGATTCCGTTCGCAATCTCCATATCCCGATATAGCCTGGAAGCCACTGTGATATTGAAGATATCCTGTGGAGATTTAGATGGGCGTATTGTCCGGAAGATACTTGAATAGTCTTTAGGATAAATAAATGATGGCTTGTATGGATTTGACTGTTCTTAAATGTCTGGTATTCGTTGCCCAGTTTTCTGGAAAGGACGGTAAACCTCTTCGGAACACAGATGCAGAGAGCACTACTGTGTATCAGCGCGGGTTCTGTAGACCCACTGTTCGGCGACTCAGTGCTGAAACATGTCAAATAGCTAATGGGTCACTTTGTTGGTCGATGGGAAAAATCAGACATGGGCGTTTGTCTCACTCCACAGATTCAGCCGCACGGAAGGCTCGGCATGCGTTTATTTGTTGCGACTAATAGACAATTTTCGTAGTGTATACAAAGATAGTAAGAGGTGCATTTTGGCGCCACAATAGTCAGTGAATTAATTAAAAAGATACAATATTTGTGGCTGTCGGGATCCTTGCAATTTCCCAACCAATATTCTGTCACCCGAACTCGGGTTAAAGTCCGTATTTGTGAGCAGAGTGAGTGAGACACAGTGGAAGTTGGGGAGCCGATGCAGTAAGCCAAAGGACATGTCTCGTAGGACCGAAAAAACAATTACTTGATCGGAAATTGCCAGTACTTTTGCATTCAGCATTATGTCTTGCGAATTTTATAAATATCAATGAACCATTTCACATCTTGTGGAGGACATATGATTGACAAGTCTGACACCACCTTCGGATGTATTTCCCCTCTTTGGCAAGCTCCCGTTCAACACTTCCATACGAATAAAGGAGCCAGGTGTCGTTCGTCTTCACCTCTATTTCTATGACTGTCGATATGGCTGTTTCAGCAAACGCCCATACCAACGAGGGGCTGCAGATTGGGGAGAATCATGGCTGTAAGTTGAAATCTGTGCCACAGACTTGAAGGACCTTTGCTGAAGTATCGCGACTGACGATCTTAGCAATCAGCATTGGTGCTTCAGTAACGCCTCGTGGTATGTGGGAGGCATTTCAATACCGCGATTCCCGAGACGTGAAAAGAGAGATTTTGGAGACAAACGAAGCGACATTCGACGCGTCTTGGAACTGGATCCTCAACCACACGAAATTCACCACATGGCTTCAGGAGCGCGATACTCGTATACTGTGGCTACATGGTGGACCTGGGAAAGGAAAGACTACGATGATGACACGTCTCGTCAACAAGCTCTTCGAAATTGCAAACCATACACAAGAGCAAAGCTCTTCGCACCCCGGTCTCGTCCTATTCTTCTTCTGCCGTAGCGTGGATTCCGGTCTCAATAGGGCACAATCCATCATCAAAGGCCTCATCTACTTGCTGGCTCACCAGCACGACAGTCTGGTCAAGCCTTTGCAACGTTACTATGAGTCGAACAACCAATACTCCTTCGCAAAAGTCACCCTACCAATCTTGTGGAACATTTTCAAAGAAATGCTGGAGGGCTGCAAGGCCAGGCAAATCTACATCGTCGTTGACGCATTGGATGAGTTCGAAGACCCGGATCGGAAGCAGCTACTGGACTGGATTGGGAAAGATGAGTTTGCACATCTCGGTGGAGTCAAGTGGATACTCACCAGCCGTCCTGCTGCCGACATCAAGGAATATATTGGCCCTACCACATCCACACAAAGACTGAATATCGACCTTGACAATGATCCTACCAACCAAATATCATCTGCGGTTGAAGCATACATTGCACACAGAACAGATGATCTGGCAAAGGTGATGAATTGGGACACCCAGCTCGCTCAGTTTGTGCACTCGTTCCTCAAAGAGAATTCTGAGAACTCACTCCTTTACGCATCGCGTGTCTGCGCAAGGCTGAGGGAGGTGTCAAAGAATGATGTGGTTACCAGACTTGAGCGGATGGGAGACTGCCTTGATGATCTGTATGATCGAATGGTAACGCAACTACAATTGGATGGTGATGAGAGTAAGGGTGATTTGCGCTGGAGCATCATCCGAACCGTCATTCTAACTTACCGCTCTCTTCATCTCGACGAGTTGCAGACCATGATCGATCTTCCTGAACGTCTTCAGACCCGGGTGTCTGGCTACATGGACATCACGGATGCTGTTCAGAAGTGCGGTTGCTTCCTAACTACGAACAGTGAGATGGTGTATCTGTCTCATAAGTCCATCGGAAGCTACATGACCAGGATCCACGCGTCTAGGCTATTTAGCCTGCAATCCGCAAACGCGGAACATGCACGACTCGCTCAAGCATGCCTGGAAAATTTACTCTCGAATTTACAGCCTCGAGAGCTGTCAGCCCCGGAGTCAGCTTCCTCCACCATAAAACTGTCTGAGGATGAATCGTCAAGGCTACGTAAGACAGCATACGCTCGGCTATCTTGGATCGATCACATTATAGCCGCTGGAGACGAGTTTCCTGCCACCGTTGAGTTTTCTGAAGGTGGTCGAGTGTACCGCCTAATGAAATGGAAGTTTCTTCCCTGGGTTGAAGCGATTGGATGGAGTGCCCAAAGTGCAAGCGCTATTCAAACAATGCAACGACTTTCAAGTGTAAGTGGAGCCAGAATCCAGAATAGAACAGTTTCTGACAGACTTTAGAGCAACGTCGAGATGAGCGCGGAGTTTCGAAGCCTCCTGCACGACTCATGCCGGTTCATCCAACGCTTCCGAAATATCATTGAGGAGGATCCACCTCAGTCATACTTCGTTGGCATATTATTTGCTCCTTCAAATTCGCAAGTACGTCTCAACTGCCAAGCGTCAGCCCCCAGCTGGTTGAACTGTGCAAATGAGACGGAGAGAGGTTGGGATGCTCTTTTGCACACACTGGGCAGTCATACTGCGAATATCAACGACATTGCATTTTCTCCGGATGGGAGCAGCATCGCTACTGCATCAAGTGACTGCACCTTGCGGGTTTACGCCACAGATACAGGGCTACAATGTTCGAAAACCACTTTCCAGATGCAGATGAAGCGTGTTGTATTCTCACCGGATGGCAGTAGAATTGCTGCAGAATCTGAAGATGGTTTTATCAGACTATGGAGATTTGGGACCGGTGCCCCACCGCAGCAGATTCCGTGTCAGTCTACAAGAGGTGGAATACTGGAAATTTCTCCAGATGGAAGGCTTCTCGCATTCGCAACATTTTACAACGAGATTGGACTCTGGGATATTGAAGCAGGCTGCGTACTGAGACAACTGAAAGGAGACTCACAAGCTCTACGCGCTGTCTTGTTTTCCATGAGCAGTTCTTTGCTTGCTTCGATGGCAGAGGACACGTCGATAAGGATATGGGATTTGAACACAGGCATGATCTACCGTGCTCTCACACATCAGCAACGCCCGGAATCCGTGCAATGGTCACTTGACGGCAACTATATTGCCACAGCAACAATTGACGGCTCAATCTATCTTTGGGATATACCAAAGAGGACATTTACTCTGATGCCATCAGAGAACTTTCGGAGAAGCGAAGTCGCAAGAATTGCTTTTTCTCCGAGAGGAGACATCTTTGCTTACACCAACGATCACGACATTGTCCTTTGGAATGTATCAACACAGACCATCGATGGAACTATCCGAGGTCATCCTGCCCAGCCGATCAGCAATATCGTTTTCTCACCAGACGGCAACCTTCTTGCTTCTACGGCAAAGAATGCCTTCACTATCAAGCTTTGGGAAACATCCAACATTGCTACCCCGTACAACATCCTTGACACTCGATCACGCGAGGTACAGACATTGGTTTTCTCTCGGTTTGGAGACAAAATAGCCTCTACGCATCTTGGGGGGGCACTGGACTTCCCAGTCAGCCTTTGGCAGACCACCCGGGATCCTGAGAGCGCTATTACGCAGGAGAACGACATACATCGCGAACTTTTCATTTCAAAAACCGGGAACAAAATGGTCCGCCAGACGAACCGGGACAGGAACGTAACTATCTCGAAAAGAAATGGGTTTTGGGGTTGGGACGATTCGATGGTCTTCAATTGTGTAGCCCGCGTCGAATTTTCTGAGGATGAGAGCCTGGTGGCCCTTTTTCGGAAGCATACGGGTGGCAACAATATCGAGATGCACAGCTTTCATCAAGGAGACTCCCTTTCAGATGTCTGGCATTTGGAGGTTTGGAACACATGTACCGGAACATGCCTAAGTCAATTCCAGGTCACCGGGAAAATTGAGGCATTCTGCTACTCTCCGGATAATTCCTTTCTGGCCTTGGCATGTTGTCGGCAACAATCGCAGCTCCCGGTCACAACTGTAGTAACAATTGACACGACAACAGGAGGCTGTCTATTTTGTACTGAACCCCTGGGAAAGTCTGTCACCTCAATAGCGTTCTCGCCGGACTGCAAGCACCTTGCGGCTGCATTGGTACCCGACACGCTCAATATATGGGATACAAGCACAGGATTTCTACGGTTCTCTGCAAAGCATCATAGCAACAAGAAGCGTCATCAATTCCAGAGAAATTTTCTCGGTCGCTCGAAGCCTTCTATCGGAGCAATTGCCTTCTCTCCAAACAGCAACGTAGTGGCATCCAGCTTGCATGAATCTGATACCAGCAAATCAGAGATCTGGTTGCGAAATGCGTATGACGGACAGCCGATCCAGCAATTGGAAGCTCGACTAGGGTTTATTGGCTATTCCATTTCTTTCTCGGCAAATGGCAGCCTTCTTGCGGTTAAAGGCACCACGACGGTCGCAATCTGGAATCTTCAAACACTGACCTTAATTCAAGAGCCAGAAGTCCATGGAGGGGCCAATGCATTAGTCTTCGACGAGAACAATTCCTCAATTAACACAGAGTGTGAAACCATTCCAATATACCAATCCACTTTGGTCAATCAATGCATTCAACCCAGGTCAGCTGCGCTCAAGATCAAGGGCAATTGGATCACATGGAATGGTGTTTACATCATTCGACTCCCTCGAGAGTACAACAACCTAAGCTATGCACAATATGGGGCTTATATTGTAATTGGAGTTGATACGAGTCGGTTCATTTATCTTTCTATTAATGTCTTCTCTTAGCAGCATACTAGTATCTAGAATGCTTTGTTTTTATACCTAACCAAAAGACACGAATGCACCCTAACCAAGGAGATTGATTGATTGATTGATTGATTGATTCTATTAGGCTACGATGCTATCTATAGTAGTACAACAGCCGAACATCCTATATTCCCACATTCCCTATCCACTTTCCTTATTTTTAACACCGGATCTTTAGTCCAGAGCCTCTTTTGCACTACCTTCCTCTCCGTGGTGGCTAGCCAGTCTAACTGTGTTCTGAAAGAAGCGGATGACCGCCTTTGCCACCTATAGGTTCAGCTTCCACTTCTCTTTTGGGCCGTCAATTGGTTTACCCGTCTGACGGTCCTCTCGGCTATTCCAGCCTCCTAAGAGGAAGGACATATTACCCCATCTTGGCCCTGCTTCCGTCACCACTTCCTGGCGAAGGTGTTGCTATCTTAAGCAGGTGAATAGGTCGTGACAGACGGGTTCCCGGCCTATCCCACATTCGCATGCTCTAGTCTCTTCACGCCTTATCTTGTAAAGAAAGGACTTTAAGTGTGTGTGGTTTGAGCGGCATTGGATAAGAACTGCCGCTTGCTTCGCGTCTAGCGCGTTGTACGGGCGAAGCGTGTGGCTTCCTGGTGCTGCATCGTCTAGTTCTCACGTGTACCGGCCGTATCGTTTCCGTACCTGTAGAACCTTCTTCTCTTTCTCTTGGATTGCTTAAAGAAGTAATGAGGTGACCACCTAGACGAGTCTTCGGCGTTCGCTAGTATCCCGGATTGGTCTTTCGCCCGGCTATACTATCTCTTTTACTACCCTGTCTACCGCCTCGTTCCCTCTTACGCCCGAGTAGGCTGGTATCCACTTTAGCTAGAGGGTGAAGCCCCGGGCGGTAATTTTCTCTATTACCTCATATATCTGCCACACAATGTACTGCCCTTCTTTCCGTCTTGGTCCAGTCCTAACAGCATCTAGGGTCTTCTAGCTGTCTGTTACCAGCCAAACCTCCTTTCTTCCGCGGTGATTCGTGGCAAAGTACTCTAGCCCAGCAAGGATAGCCAGAAGCTCTATGGCTACGACTGAGAGGGACTTCGCCCTTGCCACTGTCTCCTTGTGAATTACCACCGACTAGGCCGGGTTTGCCATCCTAACCACCCCGATATTGCATACACCGATCGAACGCTAATCGCCTGCCAACTTCACATCAGAATAAAGTCCCGACTCATTAGCTAGTACATTTTTCTCCTTCTTCACACATTGGCCTTCCCATCGTATAGATGTTATAATAGGCTTAAAATGATCTACATTGCGCTCTTTCGAGGATTTGCCGAGTACTTACAAAGTCTTATCTTTTATAGCTAATTTTCAAAAGGCCAGGGAACGGGGAAACCCATCGTCGCTTGCCGTCCTTCATCCTCTTCTTGTCCAGTCTTTTAGCACTATCTATTATAGATTGAATTTAGGGCCGGAAAGCGATTGTATTACGTAGGTTCTAGAAAAGTAGCAGAGAATATTCAACCGCCTATTTTGACGATTGCCAACAGGCTAGAAACTTAGGACTGCAGCTACTCTAGTACTAGCCTTCGTTATACTTCTAGTTAATATAATAATAATAGCTATATATTACGCGAAAGTCCGTTGAAAAGGCTATAAGACGAGTATCGCGCCGCTTCGCACTAGAGATTACAAGGATATTAAAGAGCTAAGTATTAGTATATATCTCGTAGTTAATATTATTAGCACGCTTCTCCTTAGCGTAAGCAGCTACTATATATAGTGTAATAGCGCTTCTATACGCGAAGATATAGATTAAGCCTATACTAAAAGTTCGTATCTTAAGATCGGTATCCGAGTCTTTAGAGCCTCTAGTAGATAGGCGTAACCTTAGCTACGATTAGCGGATAATGCTATTATATCCCTACAGTCTATAACGTACTATCCCTTATTAGCTTGTTAGATATTTCTTCTTCCTTTATAAGAATTATTCCTCTATAGGTTTCCTAATTCGTTAGTCTTTCTTTAGCCCTACAGACCAAGTTCCCGTACGGGCTCTACTTTGGCTATTGCCTACACCCGTACGCGCCCTTGGCCCGTATCCTACTCTTTACCCTGTGGGCTTCCTAGCCCTACGGTTCAGGCTTGCCACGTGACCTTGGGTCCTTGCGGCTCTGATTCCAGTGCAGGCCTTCTGGCCTTGGGGTCATAAAGCTTGTGTGGCCTGGGGTTCGTAACAGTTTCCGAAACCATCGAATCAAGCGGCTCGGCTACAGGCATTCATTTGTTCTCGCATTGATGCAGTGAGTTTCGTGAGCAGAAAATCCATGCTAAGCTAGCTGCCTTAGCCGATAGTTCATCCTCGCCGTTGTGGAAAGTATTAGGTTTTCTCAGAAACAAGCCGAAACACAACGATGTCGCTTGCAGTTTCTATAAGGTCTGCAGCAGTTGAGCTTTGACGCCAGTTCGCGCGAGCCGGCCCGCCGGATGCAGCGGGGGGCCATCGCGTCGCACGGACGGAAATTCCAAAGAAGCACGAGACATAGAATACGGCCGACTGACCCTCGACGATTCCCCCGAGATCGGCGAACGAGGATGACTGGTTCGTGCAGGACGAAAAGGGGCCACCAGTGGGGCATCGACTTTCTCCCACGAGGGCCTGCCATTCCTTGCCATTGTTTCGGTTGTGCAAGAAGTTGCTGTAGATGTATTTTTCAGTGCCGCTCGCTTCCATGAGCTATTTCTGACAGCCGGTTTGCCAGTCTCAAAGCTCTTAAACGCTACTCTGCCAACTCATTCCTTCGTTGTTTTATCTTAAATAATTATAACTGAAAGTTTTCGACTTGTTATGGGCATCCAAATTCTGCGGCTACCTGCAGCTCTCGGCAATATCGCCTATGTAGAGAGGAGTCACCGGAGATCGGAACAAAAGCTCAGGGCAGGTCCTCTTGGCTCGTGCTTTACAATAATGTGCCGATCTTTATTTTGTTGGCGAAAGGGTGAGAAGCTCAGACAGTTACTATACTGCTTGCGTTTAGGGATCCACCAGAGTCTACCATCCCCCGGCATGGTGCGACACGTTTTCGGATACCGTGGGACCAACACCAAGGCAACTATCGTGAGTCTTGGCAGGATTTCGAGTCTCTATGAAGATACTATTGAACATATGGCCATATTGGGCGTATCCCTACCGTTCACCTATTCTGGATCTGTTATAGATAGGTCTCATTTGGCGTTGTCATTTGCTGCGAATCAATGGCTTCACTTCCGCAGCGTTTCAATTCCGCGGCATACCACATCCGCTCGTTCCAGACCTGATTAGACCGCAACCCAGCGGCGAAGGGCTCAATGAGAAAAAACTTTGCCTGAGCAGAGTCAAGCGGTCAGGATGTCTTACGCACGGCAGGCTACAGAATTTTCCTAATTTCGCTCTGCGTTGGGTAGCAACAGTTGAATTTCACGTAATGGAAATCAAGTGTCAAGACGAGGCCTTAAGCGCCGCATGGTCTGGAACCTCAAGCACGCCACCTTGGCGCAAGAGCGCGTATGAAGCGTGACCTGGATTTTCAATCAGACACGAGACGGCGGCCCTAGCGTCAACCGAGCGCCGATCACACAACTTCGCGCGGACCCACGGACCGGACCGCTTCGGTCACCTCCCGACCAACGTGTCTTTCTAACCGCAATTACATCGTCCCCTTGCGAGTTGAAGAAGCTTGTCCTTAAGGATAGTAACCCAAAGGGGTGAAAACATCCCGAAGAGCATTCTGGATCTTTGTTCGAATTAGAATCAACATAGACTTCGTCTGCATTCCACTACCAGAAAGGGAAGCACTCTCCAGCGCCGCAAAGCAGGCACCTTTCATGCACGGGGCTTGAGCAGCGTACTGCCCGTCGACGATGGGCAAGGCCATGTAGTCATGGGCGGGTAGAGGCTTTTCAATCATGAGGCCGCAGTAACTTTGATGCCCAGTGATTTGCCTTTTATCCTGAGATGCCACCGCGAGATGAATTTGTTCTTTGCGAGACAACACTTCGATTTATCTCTTCTTTCTTCAGCCGTCGCACGCAGGGGCCGCCTCCATCTACACATTCCACAGCTATGAAAGAGGAAGAGATCTGTGTCGAGATCACCCCAGTCGATGAGGAGCAGGAGCCAGTGTCCGATGGCAGCATTCAAGGCTGGCTCACTGTCCTTGGCTCTACCCTCGTTTATTTTGCCTCGTTCGGTTTCACCAACAGCTTTGGCTTTTTCCAGGATTATTACCAGACCCACTACTTACCGGATTGTCCACCGTCAACAATTGCCTTTATCGGGACCCTGCAGACATCGTTGATGTATGTGATTGGACCGATTGCTGGGGCGCTGTTTGATGCTTACGGCTTGAGGGTATGGAGACTGACCCTTGATCTACACACGCACGGCTGTACTGAAAACCGCGTAGTGGATCTACCCTGCTGCTGCCTTGGGCTGTTGCTGCTCGGTCATCGGACTTTCTTTCGCCCAACCAGGAGCATTGTGGCAGCCATTTGTCTCTCAGGTACGCACTCCACCTTGTGCTGATCTTATCTGCCCGTCTTGTCCGCCTGCCAAAGTTCTAACACATTTTAGGGTGTTTTGTTCGGCCTGGTCGTTGCGTTCAACACCCAACCCGCTCTGGCGGTGGTAGGCCAGCACTTCAAGCAGCGCCGAGCACTCGCCATGGGCTTAGTCGCAGGCGGGAGCAGCATCAGTGGTTCCTTCCTCCCCATTGTGCTGTCGTATCTGGTTCCCAAGATTGGGTTTGGATGGGCGCTGCGAGTTGTCGCGCTCATGATGCTCTGCTGCTACCTAATTTCAATGGCTGTTTCTCGCGCAAAAGAACCTTCGAAGCCACCGACAGCGAAGGCCGTTGTGAACAGCCTTCTCGATTTTCAGGGATACAGGGATCCACGGTATCTTATGCTCGCCATTGGGAACTTTGTGGCCACTCTCGGCCTCTATATTCCGTATTACTACATCGGTGATTGCTCCCTTGGCTCCTATCCCTTCACCACCAACTAATAGAGATAGGCTCCTATGCACTCTTGCGCCATCCGTCGGCCTCGATCCATCAGTACCTACTCCCCTTAATCAACGGCTCCGGCTTTTTCGGACGTGTTCTCGGCGGCTACGTTGCCGACAAGACCGGCCGGCTGAACCTCCTCTGCCCGGCGACACTTCTCTCTGGTATCTTCTGCCTGGCCATGTGGCTTCCTGACCGGCCTGGCAGCGTTGCCACGATCCTCGCATTCGTCTGCCTGTACGGCTTTACCTCGGGCATCTTCATCAGCGTCACTCCTCCCGCCGTGGCGCAGATCTCGCCAGACGACAAGATCGGTGCCCGGATCGGCGCGTTTTTCATGCTAACGGCCGTGGCGACCCTTGTTGGATCGCCTATTGCAGGAATGCTTATTGACGAGAGCTCGCAGGACGGGTATACGAATATGATTTTGTTTGCGGTAAGTCTTCGCCGGATGTTTGTATGTCGTAGCTCCGCTGATAAAATACTTTAGGGTGCTACTTTAATCATCGGTGGTGGTCTTATGTATGTTGGACGTATTCTCTGTGATAAAGATGTGCGAAAGAAGTGGTAATGCAGGCACTCATGCTCAGGCGTAAAAGGCTCGGAAAACGGAAAATGAAAGCGTTAGACTCTTTGGGATTCTCTTTGCATTTAAAAGTTTTCAAAATATATTCATTAGTATTTCTTCGTTTATTAGGTATTATTCGTTTGATTCCTTAGACGTCTTAGTTTTTTCAACCTTCGAGTGGACATGTAGAATGCACCATTCTTGCCGCACATCCTCGGAATGACACCTCCTAAGATATCTACATTTTCTCCGTCATGTTGCTTGAACTGATATATCTGAAGACACTTTTGCACATCTCTTAGAGAGACTGGCAGGAATCATCCACTTCTTCGTAATTTTCAGTACTACGTGTGCGAAGGCCGTGTTACTAATGCGGTCCAAATTCTACTATGGAGAATCAGCCACGGTCAGTTAAAGCTATCAAGGAATGTAGTTTGCCATGTTGTAGCCGTCTCGTTGGGTCTACTTATACCGTGGTGTGACGGCACGGATGCGTCGTCATTCATGTGCTCAGTCCGGAGTGCCGTCGGAGGAGGGCACATGTGGGTCGCACATGAGTTTATCACATGATTACCGTGGGTCCTTACTTACGTTCTCGCGTCCCTTCTTTCTTTGTTCTCCCTCTCCGCAGAGGCTGCGCCGTAACACCGTGCCATCAAATGTTCTCAAGTCATTATTGAGCAACAGGATCGTGTATCACAGATTGAAAGCACCAGTCTTTTCGTCTCTAATTGAACCTCCATTGCAGATAATCAAGGTCTTAGAAGTTTCGGGCTGTTGGTTATGGCAGAATTGGCCAGCTTCAGTAAGGCATAATTTTAAAAAAGAAAATTAGACCTTGGATCTGGACATTGACGAAGAACAAATTATGCGGCAACTATGTTTTTCCGCGTAACAGTCTTACTTTCTCCGGAGGCAAGAAGTACAACTAGTCTGATCATGTTTCGACTTGTTGGGCCTTCGAGGGAATTGAATCCCTCAAGCTTCAAGATGAAATGAAAATTATCCGATATTGCCGACGCATTGAACTATAAAAATGGCGCCAAAAATTGGCGAACCATCATCGAATGCCCCTTGATAAAAATCAAGGACTCCGCCGTCAAGCGGTTCACGGCTGAGCACTCGTTCATTGCAACAAGTTTACACATGGGTAGTTGACGCATTCATTCAGATGCGTATCTCTTCTATGCCATAGAACCGGGCCTTTCTATTCCTATAACAGAAACAAGTACAAGAGTTAAGATGATCTTGCCGGGTGATAGTATATAAATGAATGTTACTACTAGAACACAAGCCTTAGAGAGAGGGGGGCCCTCAGAGTTAGTTAAGCAAGATATAACCCGGAACGCTTAATTGGGCTGTGCGACAACAAGAGGTATGCAGAGCTGATGAGTCATCGGTAGGACCGATTGGGTAATTTGATGACTAACGATATCCCCGATTCGACAATGCTATGTAGTAAAGGGGGAAAAAACCCAGTGCTACTTAGTTCCTTACGAGAGAATATGTTTCAAAGGTACTGCGGGGTAAAAACGAAAATTTTTGACTTTTCTATCTGATTCTTTGCAGCAAGCAGACAACACAACATATAAACAGCGAAGCCCCGCTGTCTGAAAAGGACAGTACCAGGTTCGAAGCGTATTCACCAGAGACGGCACGCGATCAATAATCACACCATGACAAGAACGATGCAATACGAAGACTCCGTTATTACCGACAGGGGTGGTATTGTTGAAAACAGGCATGCAGTTCACGCCGCAGTCGTGGACGCAAGTGGCAAGCTTCTGTACGCCATTGGCAACCCATCACGAATGACGCTGGCGCGTTCGGCGGCTAAACCTGCCCAGGCACTGGCCATACTCGAGACAGACGGTTTTGACCAATTCGGATTCGACGATGCCGATCTGGCGCTGATGTGTGCATCGCACAGCAGCGAAGACAGACACATCAGGCGGGCGCTCGACATGCTTGCCAAGGCCGACGTCGAGGAGAAGGATCTGCGCTGCGGCGGCCATCCCGCTTTGTCCGAGACAGTCAATCGTGCGTGGATCAAAAACGACTATGTCCCTACCGCGGTGTGCAACAACTGTTCTGGCAAACACGCCGGCATGCTGGCTGGCGCAAAGGCACTTGGCGCTGACATGAAGGACTATCACCTCCCAGACCACCCTGTCCAGTTGAATGTAAAGCGTGTTGTGGAGGAGCTGTGCGGTCTGGATGCGGACGGAGTCAAGTGGGGGATAGACGGCTGCAATCTTCCGGCGCCTGCATTTCCCCTGCACTACATGGGACGGATCTACGCCGTCCTTGCAGCCGCCGCGGACGCTTTGGAGACGGATGCATCTGCATCGGCACGAACGCAGACCCTTGCCCGGATCTTCAACGCAATGGCCCGCTACCCGGAGCTGGTTGGTGGTGATGCTCGGTTTTGCACCGTGCTCATGAAGGCGTGGGGAGGAGCGCTTATCGGCAAACTCGGCGCGGACGGTTGTTACGGAGTCGGTATACGGGCGTCGGATCAGACCAGGTGCCTCGGCGCGGATGGTGCCATCGGGATTTCGGTCAAGATCGAGGACGGAAATATCGAGATCCTTTACGCAGTGGTGGCGGAAATTCTCGAACAGCTTCAGATTGGAACCCCGGAAATGCGCCAGCAACTAGCGGCCTTTCACCATTTGAAGCGCTTGAACACCGTGGGCGTCGTTACTGGTCAGGCCTCTCTTCGATTCAAGCTACGGGCTATGTGACTGGCATCCATGTAAGACACTAAGGTGCATGAGAAGGCTTGAATAGATACATTGATTGTTCAGTAAAAAAACATTTCATCCTCCCATCTCTTTAGGTTGGCCGACATTCTGCTTGCTCTTCTCGATGCTTTATCTGCTTTATGTCGATCCGCTGATCTCCGTGGGGAGGATGGCCGTGCACATGCCGCTACAAACAAAAGTGGATAAGTCGGAATTTGATAGGACACGGATTTAAGATTTTTAGTAAGGCCGGCCGAGCTGTTGGGTCTCGATGGACTCCACAAAAGCCGTTGATACACGAGAGCCATGCGACTGAGAACATATAGAGTAGGCCAGAAACGTCAACTTGATTGTAGCTTCGTTGTTTCAGCAGTTTTTCATTCACTACCTTGTTTGAATAATGCAGCTGAGCACTTTCAGTGGGAAGAGACTACCTGTATATCGGCGAGCGGAATAAGATTACGCAGTTTCAGCAGCGGAGACCTCGAGCTTCAAACATTGACAAAAAGCCATTCTTGATATTAATCAATTATAATGAACATTTCTTAACTATGCGTATCCAACACTCAGCCAAAAGGGAGAAAACATCTCATCCGAAATATTCCAAATGGACCTCGACGAAATACCTCGGATCATTTGAAGACTTTGTCGGGAGGAGCATCTGCCTATACCAAACACGGGTAAGAATTCCGAGCATCATGGTTTATTCAATTTCCTGACAGCTTGTCACGGAGCTTCCCCGTAGTTCAAGCATCGATTCAGGTGTCGTTTAGGAGGTCATTGTGGGGAAGGCTTGCGAGAACTCACCCTTTGCCTGAAACAGCAGCCGAAGGATCAACATTTCTGGGCTTGAAACAGCAGCTGAAGGATTATCAATTAGTCGCTTTATGACTTCCGTCAGCGGCTGAAACAAGCCCTACTGGTGTTAGCGCGTCAGTTGTTGCCAGCGGTGTATGATTTGCTGCGAAGGCGGACCGGTTCGCCAGCTACCGCTGCTTAGGTCGTGGTGGGATCTACGCAACCCTGCATTACACTACTCGGACTATAGGCGCACGACATTAGACGAGAGCTCTAGCCATTCTACCTGACGTAGGGTCCAGAAGGCTGTTGAATGATTTAAAGCCGCCGCACTCAGGGCGAAATCAGAGCAGCCAACACGCCAATCTCCTTTGCTTTATCAACAAATTTGTTACCCATCATGACTTCTTTCGTTCGCAACTCCTTGATGCTCCCGCTCCTAGCAGCCACGCTGACTTTCAGCACGGGCGAAGCTGCCAGTGGGGTCACGACCAGATACTGGGACTGCTGCAAGCCGTCCTGCGCGTGGTCGGGCAAGGGCCCGGTGACAGCGCCGGTCGGCACTTGCGACGTCCACAACAACCCCTTCGGAGGCTCCAACGACGCGCAGGCATCTGGATGCAACGGCGGCCCTGCGTACGCTTGCAGCAACCAAGGCCCGTGGGCCATCAACGACAGCCTGTCCTACGGCTTTGCGGCGGCTAAGCTTTCTGGCGAGGCCGAAACGGACTGGTGCTGCGCTTGCTACAAGTGAGAGGGCCGATATTCCCCTTCCTCGTCATTCATTAGTATGCTGATGCCACTGTCAAAGGCTTACTTTCACGTCCACGGCGGTTGCTGGCAAGTCAATGATTGTTCAGATCACCAATACCGGCGGCGACTTGGGAGACAACCACTTCGACATTGCAATGCCGGGCGGTGGAGTGGGCATTTTCAACGGTTGCACCAACCAGTGGGGCAATGTGAACATTGGCAATCAGTACGGAGGCATGACAGACCGCTCTCAGTGCGCCAATATCCCGCAGCAGTGGCAGGCGGGATGCTATTGGCGATGGGACTGGTTTGAGAACGCCGATAATCCGAACGTGGATTGGGAGGAGGTCACCTGCCCGTCAGAGCTGACGTCGATCACGGGATGCTCGAGGACGTGAGTGCCAATTTGTCCAAAAACTTGCTTGTAATGGATTCTGCGGAATGAGGATTTCTTGTTTGGGTACCGCTGCTTTAGTACGGAGGAGGGCGCATCCACTATCTTTAAGGTTACATGCACCGTCCAAAATGAATTTTGTCTTGATTTCCCTTGCTGTAAGACTCGTGTGTGGAGATACTGTCTTTCATTCTGCCGAGTCAGCGATCAGAAAACAACAAAGGCCACGATGCCGGTAGAGAGGCGACAGCAGCCCAGTAGAGCCGGACCGACGGCGCGGGCTGCGGCGAGAGTGGGGATCAGCGGCCCGGCAAGCCGAGGTTGGGGATGGACCAGGTCAAACGGTGTTCAGCCTGAAAATCCCCGGAAGTTTCCTACAAACGCGCGGACCTGCATAGTGCATTCTGCATGCCCATCTGGACGGGCGGGCAGCACACATGCGGTAAGAACAAGCGACCAACTCTCAGAACGGTAGACGCCGCCACGATTAGCGACGCCGCACTACTGCAGCTCACATGTCTCCGCCGTTCCGCCACCGCTACACCGCTCGACGGACCAATGACGCGCAGCCATTGCCGAAACGCAACACTGGACTACGTTTGTGGCGCTGTCCGGCGTCTTGATCTGTAGATCTCTGTCACCAGACTTTGACAGCGCCAATCAATCCTCCGTTTCGAATCTCCGAGCTGTTGGGTTCAGCATTTCAGACAATGCACTACCAATGCATAAACGTCGAGAGTTTTGCATTTCCTCTTTTCCCGTCTCTGAACTTTATGTTTCTCTGTTCAAATAAGGAGACAAGTCTTCATCTCTGCATAATTTCCTCCAGATTGTGGTCTGTCTGGAATGATCGAATTCGTCTAGTGCAGCACTGTTGAGGCTTCTGGTACTGCAGTTCTTGCTATGGTAGTATTGGAAGATAATATGCGGAGAATCAGATCCGCATAGATATCGGCCTAGGCTAATTGGTATACACTATTCCGCACCTCGACTGAAATGCCGTGGTGTTGGACTATGGAATTTGGGCAGGGTGGATAGGCCGGAGAGATTGCCGTTCTTACCGCAGAGAGAAAGTCTTGTTTTCATGTGATTTGGAAGAATCTGAAACAGTATGAAATGTGCGATCCGAAGCGTACTAAGTCTGAAAACCGGAGTCCTTGATTCATCCACGGTTTGAATTCGATTGATATACATACGAGCTTCAACCGTTTCCTCCTACAACTCTAAAATCCTTAACACCTCAGCATCGATCAAGTCAAGTCACCACTGGAAACGAATGATTGTTCCAATGGACGCTCGTCCAAAGTACAACTATCCCGAGTAGTCTCGTGGTTGTGAATGATGGCTTGTGTTCTTGGCCGTAGAAGTCATCAATTTGTTGATTTTTAGGGTGCATTATGGACAGCTGCCCTATCAAGGGCCTCAGGATTAGTGTGTCTCGACCAATCAGTTCGCCAATGAGTAGCTGGATTGGGATCGGAAACATTGTAGAGATGATGGAGAATTGTTAGGAAGACTAGGTAAGTCCCTTTCCGCTGCCACATGCTTGTTAAGGGGTATCATTCTTTGGGAAAATGGTACAAATTACGAATAAACACGGGCAGATCAGCCAGCCAACTAAAATACCTACAGTGCAGAAGTTACTTCAATAGCTAGCTTGATGCTTTAGTATGATTCCAATCAATCTGATCACTGATTGAAAAGTTGTCAAGTCTATATGAACTCTCAAACCGGTCTATTGCCTACTCGTTAGGAGTTCATCATCTTTTTCTTTTTGAAAAAAGCTATAGCATCTTAGGGCCTTTTCTCTCTTTCTTCTCTTCCTGTTCAACAAAATAGCATCGGCGTTCGGAGTCTTCAGAGTGTTTATATATCTTTGTTTCGCAGGAATCTGTGAATGCTTTGATATATCCAGATCTACTTACAAATGGGATAGAGATTACTTGTAAGTGACGTTGTTGAATTATGCTTCGGACATGGAAGAAGGACAACTTAAGAGATGCGATATATGTCCAACTGTTGATTTATTACCAGTCAGCTCAAGCTGGCTGACTTGTCACAAATGAGGCGAGCGGGGACATTACTGAGTTTGATTTCCTACAACACTCTAAACCGCGAGAAAATATTCGAAGCAGGTGATTTCACCGCCACAAACACAACTGATAAGGACAGTATTTGCGTGAAACGGAGCTACATATTAAGGTTTTCAGATGCCTGCCGGTGTACCAAACCGGCATCGCTCTGTATTTTGCTCATCGCACGGGATAGCTGCTATTATACAGGCTCCAGGCTATCGCCCTTCATTAGTAACGTATGTATCTACAATGTCGAAATACTGACCCGCCCAGAGCTATGAAAAACATGGTAGGAAGTCGTTAAGGAGTGTGAAAATGCCGAAAAGTGGCGTGGGTATCCCAAACAAGAAGCGCGTACCGATCTACACGTTACGCTCGCCAAACTCTAAGCCCCTCCGCTTGTTCTCTCCGAGAGTATCCTCCACACTTTCGATGTCAATAGTCTGGCTGACCAGAATGCCGTATTGTGGCGCGAAGTCAGGAACATCGGCGACAGGCTCGGGCGCCCGGATAATTTGCTCGGTGCTGCTGGTGTCTGTTTCCGCCTTTTTTGCTCCGTATTCTTTGTTGTGGCTGTACTGTCCGGAGGAGTACGCTCTTGAGCCTAGTTCGACAGATCCACCAGGGAACGTGTGCGGGAGTTCGCCCTCTTTATAGCCGCCGGTCCACATTTTCTTCGTAAATATAGGCCGGATTTGTGGTGCATTGGTTACAAAGATGGCTACGACGCATTCACGTACGCCCCAAATCGCAGGAGTGGAAGGGTCAGCGTTCTGTGACGACAAATTGTCAGATTCGAAACCCGGTTTGAATGTAATTGGAAAGGCAGACCTTGAAGACAAACATCACGCGTAAAATTGCAGCAACCATGACGAAGACGCTAGCGCCGAGTAGAATGCCTAGATGGAGCTTCTTGTAGAAGGAAATCCGTGCGGTGAAGATAAGCTTCAATTTTGTCAGCTCGAAAGCTTCTGATGTTTCCCCATCTGAACTTACTGGCATCGGTATAGTCATAATGCAGGCGTCTGTGAAGATGTTGAGAACCACTTGCACCAGGTACCAGAGAACACTCTCGTGATTACAAATTGCTAGCAAGCATTAGCGCATTGGAACTTGTAGGATATCTTTCGGGACACTCACGTCCTGGACTTGGCTGGAGTTGCCAATTGCGGTGGAACGGGCGGCATGTACACATGATGACCAGGAATTCGATGAGCCAAGTGCCTACAACGAGAGCGAGCACGGGTTTGATGAATCTGGCGGCCGGAAGGCCACGCGTGATGCGCTCGAGAAAATAGGTCATGCACAGCTTCATGGTCCAGATGGTGCCAGTGTAGGTGACGTGGCCCACAACAAAGCACTTCGACCCAACGACCTTTCTAGCTGCCTCTGCTGGATTGAGCGTGTTACGCCACTCTTGCGTCAGGTTGCTGTTGTCTCCGTGAGTACTGACAACGTGCGCCATGCCAGCCATGACCAGGAAAAAGGCCTACGGGACTCTTCAGTACCAGTCTGCCGCCCCAAAGGTTCTGAGAACTCACCAAGGATACGAGCATCAGGCAGTCATCCTTATGTATCTGCCGGAAGCCGACAAGCTTAATCTGGACCAGCAGGCGGAGCAAGACAATGGCAACTGCCACTCCGGCCTCCGCCCATGTTTCTGAAATGACCTGCGAGGTGGGGGTGACGTTGGTGTTTGAAGCCATGAGTGCGTTGCGGTTCCAAGGCGGGCGTCTGCATGTAAAGAGGGGCAACCTAGGTGGCTCTGCAACGGACCGAGAAGCCAAGCATCCAAAGTTGGGCGCACGGAGAAAAAGCAAAAGCTCTTGGATCTCCAAGAGGGAGCTCCTTATGCTTAAATCTTCTGCTGCTCCAGCAGCTGCAGCGCGGTGGTAGCCTGGGGGCCCTGGATTACTGACGTCGGAGGAGCTGCGTTGTTTGCAAGCAACCAACAGCTCGTGCCTGGGCTGGAGGAGGCGCTGCATGTATGCATCAGGGACGAGGGGCTCTGCGGGACCGCTGCCGTCGGCACACGAAGCAACGCATCATGATTGCAGGGGGGAAAGCGGCAGAGAGACCCGACGAGATCTGCGGGGTATCCTGATGCCCAAGCGTAGCGCGAGATGCGGTTATCTTGTTCATGCTGAAGCGCGCAAGTGAAGGCCGAGGTGGTGTTGCGCCAAAGCGCCGCACTAGCAACGCTCCGAGCCTAAGTGCTGGTGCCCTCCCGCGGTGGGTGCCTAATGTCTCACCTCTCAGAGCGCAGGGAGTCAAGTTTTCTGGGCCAAAAACAGGCTGAGCATGCTTTCGTGTAAGAGACATGACTCGCTCTGTCCCAGGCGAATAGGGATCTGCGCAATGCTGCATCGGGCCTGAGGATCCGAAGGAAGAATAAATGACGTGCGGAGGCTGCTTTCGATCTTTTCTTCACGGTACTTTTTTATTGGGCCAGCATGATCTGCTGCCCTGTAGAGCGGAGAGCGGCACTTCCACACCACCGGTGATGCGGGGTTGTTGCTAGAAGATGGCGGAAAGATCAAGGGTCTGCGCCGCGCATGCGTCCTCCCCTCCCTTCGAAAATCCCGGCTTCATAACCTATGCGAGCGGCCAGGCGACATGTCGGTCGGCCCCTGCCGTCCGAAATCATGCAGATCTTCCGTTGTTCCTGACCGTCGCCCGGCAAGGCGATATCGTTCCACGGGCCTCCTTTCAACCTAATCGCCGCACGATGACAGTGCCCTTTGGTTGCGCTCAGGACGATTTCTATGTCGAAGTTGGAACAGAGGCTACGCTTCTGGCCACCTGAGCCAGGCATCTCATGATCCGCTGCCCTGCTTGGCCGGACTGGTGGGGGCCGGCCGGGATCGAGCGTCGCACGCTAAGGAGCGAGCTCTCATCGGGATCGACTTTAGAAAATGTCAGCACGCAGAGTTCCGTAAATCGTTCACCTGCTGTGTAGGTGAATTTGTTGCATGACATCAGAGGGACAGGAGAGTTTGCCACTCCCAATTAAGGTTCGACGAACGTACTTCCGCTATCCGAGGATAGGTGCCGTTCCCGAGCCACCTCGCGGATATGCAACTACGGCTCCAGGATACGTGGAGTAACTCGAGTCTCAGGTCGCAGACGAAGATCCCATTAGATGACTGTCTCCAGGTCTGGGGATAGAACCTCGGAGCACGCCTCCATCTCCACCTTCACGGCTGACAAGGCATGCCAGAGAACAACAAGGCCCCCACGATCTGCCTCCGGGCGCGCCTCTTGGGAACGATCATCAAGGTTGGCGCTCACTGTTCCGCTATAAATGTGCCACACAAGCGCTGGAAGCTTGCGGTTTAGTTCACGGACGTGTGTAAATGCTCCGAATGTCCGATTTCCAGACAGCTCGTAGTGCGTAGGAGCTCTTTCTGATATTGCAGGCAAACATACTGCAACAGAAGGCGCTGGAAAGCTGCGCCGCCCTTCCACAAAATGCGGCCAAGACAGTCACGATTGACGCTCAAACCTTCCGGTATGCCAGCCAATGAAACGTGTTCAAGATACTTTCGGAATTGCTACCATAAGGACTTGGTTGGATGACTTCCTACTTTTTCTTTCTGTCTCATAAAATCCACCAATGGCACACGACAAGCGAAACGCCAGCGCTGACCAGTAAAGTCAGGATTGGCCGCGCTCGGAGTGATTGCATCATTTGCTGCAGTCACATCCGGATCCTGCTTTCGCCAAAGTATGATGTACACCGTTGATACTCAACTACCATTGCCTTACGCATGGATCAGGCCAGAGACCGCTGACGCGCCAAGAGACAATCTCGGCAAGTCAAACGCGAGTCGCGCCATATCCGCGATCGTAAGAAGTACCTCAGCTATGACCTAATTGCTAGATCGTGGGGGCAATATTGAGCGAACTACGGGACCCGGCATTTGGCTCCTTCTTTTCGGGTCCCTTTACACAGTGACACTTGCCTACTAGGTCTACATACAGAACTTCAACAGAGATATTTCATGTTAGGTTGTCTAATGGTTTCAAATCTCAGTGGGACTTGCCGAAACGAGCTGCGGCGATTTTCCTTTTTCTTACCTAGATGTAATGGTTCAGCTAATATAGTTCGAGAGCCATGTAATAGCCAGGTTCATACAACTTGGCAGTCTTATCGAACTCGGCTCACAGTAGGTTTTTGGCGTGCTGCACTAAGACATCCCCTGGTAGCTACGTTAATTTCAAAGCTTTCTGTGGTGGGGATGTGATGCAATGCGGCTCTTCACCAATGACATCAGATCGCGAACAGAGTTACAGGGTTGAACTCTATTCGGATGCAGAAAAGTGGCACGAAGCTTGGAGTAACGTCGAACGATGGGGAGAAATGCCACGTTCTGAAGCATCAGAATCAGAGTATCGGATATCTTAATCACTATCCAATCGCATGGCCAAAACCTGGATAATGTAGCGCAGGTAGAAGAGCCCAAGCGGCGATGAAGTATTCCCGTACAATGGTCATCTTTTGCACAAACTCTTCGAGTATAGTGACCACGCTCCAGCCTATTTTTATCATTTCGTCCTCAGTGATCGGCTGTCTGGGCTTCTGTCTTGCCGTTCCGCGAATGCTAGTATTTTAAATAATTGTGATGGTTTTCGCGTCAAACCCTGTCGACCACCACCCTTTGTTCTCAACCCTTGCCCAGTGTGACATTGTCAACGCGCCAACATTTACACTCCGTAGACCAAGGAAACCTATTCTCCTATAGATGTCATATTCCACATGCTGAAGCACAATTCCCGCAACGTAGTGGCTTGCATTCGTCATCCGTCCAAGGTTCAGTGCAGCCATTGAGTCGTGAAAAGCTGAATGGCGGGTGATTTCGAGGATGTGGACCATCATATCAGATCCAGCTGCGTCATCGGTTTCGATGGCATCAGGGAAGGTTTGCATCTCTTTATCCGTGATCGCCTGACCAGTGCTGGCGTCCGTCATGGTCGCCCTATCCACGGACCAACGGGCCGGCTTGACTCGCCCATGTACTCGAAGATGACCGGCAGATACAGCCCCGAAAGGCGCGGTGGATGCAACCGGAGTGACGTCTACATCGATGAGCTTACAAGACACCTTGGCGTTCAACAAGCTGTCCTCCCACGGCCACTTCGGCCTTCCATCAACGGAGGCCCAAGACCATGACGGCGCTCGGTATTCCTTGGGCCGCTCTGCAATCTCCTTAGTTGACATGGACCAAAGTAGCTGTTCGAGAATCCGCTCTTTCCAGATCCCACCAAAGTAGCCACCCCACTTTGTCATCTCGGACAGCGATTGTGCGATAGCCGAGATCGCAACCAGCTTGTCGGAAGGAAGAGACATCTGTCGCCGGGTGTACTTTTCGACGAGTTCAAGCCAGGCCAGCGAGGTAGGGTCCTTGCGGATCAGTCCTGACGCTTTGCGCCGTTGAGGCAGTCCAATAGCAACGTCCTCCAGAGTGCGGAAACAGGCCTCGATTGCGTAATCCGGGTCACTGTATACTCCGCCATCGCTTTCTTCCATGCCCTCACAGAACCAACGAGCCTGTCTTGAGCCGTATGAAAGAATTCGTCTGGAAAGCAAAGTTTCCTGAATTGTCCAAGCGCGTGTGGCAAGCGGCTCATTCAGACCATTTGACGACTGCGGCGTAAGAACCACAGAGCCCAGCGTCCCATCGGGAAGTTGCATGGGGACAGAGAATGTTTGGATCTCCTTCCGAGGCTGCAGGAATCCCTCGGTGCAGCCCGCGGCACAGGTAGCTGCAATCGTGATGTGTGCTTCCGTGAAGATTCTGTGCATCTGGCCTACTTGTGCAGCCTTGTCGTCCTCGTCGTCCTGAACAATACAGAGACTGTCTACCCAGAGATACTCGAGCCCAAGAGCCCTCGTGACCCGAACGGCATCTTGAATTGATTGCGGAAGTTGGTTCAGCGATCTGGAGTGCTGAGACAGATTCTGACGTGTAGTCTTGAAGACCTGGTCTCCGCCCCAGCAGTAACTCAAAGCGGCATATAGCACGGCCTCATTTGACTCCATGCTCTTGAGGACGACTTCTTCGGCAGACTCTGAGACACACAGGAGTCGTTTCGGCATGAACCAACGCTTCGCGCCTCCGCACCTAGGATGATTCTCTACGCAATGGGAAAGCCATTGTCGCGCCAGGCCGAACGATTCTTTCGAGGACGGTACAAGGTTAGGCGAGGGAGGAAAATATTCCGCGGTTGGACCTACATTCGCCTAGTCAAAACAGTGTTTCTGGAAAGTGAGCAAGGACGCATACCGCATCCATAGATTTCCATGGATCTGGAGTCAGCTGGATACATGAAATGAATGTTGCATCTTCGAAGTGGTTCAGACTCGTATTGCAGTGAATAACGGATGTTTTCATCGCTTTCCGACGTGCTGAGGCGGGTCTTCATCAGATATTTGAACAGACTGCATCCATTCGAAGCGGCCTCTCTGGCCTCGGAACATTTTAACTCAATCTCTCCGTTGTGTGAGAAGTCATTCGGACTGTATAGTTGGGTCTGGGAAAGATCGATTACCGCTTTTTGGCAGTATGTGCAGCTGTGCGGCGCCACCCCGTCGTCATTCCCATCTGGAATCAGTACGTGATGCATTGATGGAGGCTCTTCTCAATCACAGGGGAAAAAATTAAAGAGAGGGCTTTGGTCATGAGAGTAGAAGTTGGCAGGCTCAGCCGTGGGGATGCTGGGACAAGCGTTGGCGGGGTAAGTAAGAAAAGAAATAGGAGCTAATCCCGACGAGTCTGTGCTTCTGACGCTATCGCTCTCTCCGCCAGCGGAAAGCAAGATGATAGGCTGTTGTTAGTCTATACCTTAGTCATCGAAGCCTGTGGACTTCTGGGGCAAAGACGCATGGTATGCGCTGAACAAAGTCGCTTTCGTCAGGAGTCATCAATGGTCTGATACAGTTACTCGTCTAGCCTCCCTAAAGTTCACATACAAGAGCTACTGACAATGGCACAGCGGTGATCGCCGAGACGTCTACCGCGCACTCATACATAAGCAAGACGACACTCAGAAATGGCAGCATTCAATACAGCAATTATAGATAAACAATGAGAGTTGATAAATACATATTACCAGAAGATCAGTCAAGGAGAAATGTTGCTGTCAAAAGGCATTGTCGTAGGCTCGTGATGCTGTCACGAAGCGGATAGTTTTCCAAATATTGCCCCCCTACCCCCCAATATCAGAAAGATTATATCAAAAAGCATGTCGACTGCCAGAGCCCGCTTAGTCCTGGATGTTGTTGGAGACTGCCCATACAAAGACTATCACGCAGCGCCGGCCGAACTGGCGATGAAGTCCGCTGCTTGATCCGCGTCGTCGCCGTAGCTCAAGTGTGGCGGCAGCACAACGGCCTTACCCTCGCAGATCAGGTCTCCCGTAGCGCAGAAGACCTTCTGACTCTGAACCTGATCAACAGGCTTCGGATTGTCGGGGTCCCCGAAGATGACGGCAGAAGAAACCTTGGCCGCGGTTGCGGCATCAAGTTGCTCGGCCGCGTTGTGTACAAGCTGGCCTCCTTGACTTTACCAGGACTTCAGCAAGGTTATATTCACTTCGATGTTGTAGAGCATACCTGTAGCCAACCATGACGACCTTCGCGTTCGGGCAGTCCGCAACTGCTTGTTCAGTCATCTGAGCCATTGCCTTGCTTCCATCTGCATCCCCTCCGGCAAGGAATCCAGCGATGTCGGCAGGATACGGGACTCCCTGGAAGTCGACATTGGCGGCCCCCATCTTGTCCTCCAATGCAGCCTTAAGCGGGGGACCGGCGATGACGCCGATTGGCGGTACCTCGGTGGTTCCGCGGGCGAAGATGACCACCATCTGCTTGCAGTTTCCAGCGTTGCCTTGCTGCCTGCTGATCAAACCGGACTTCAGGTCCCCATCGAAAGGTATAGCAGATGCTAGGGCCAACAATGAGAAGAGAGGAGTAGACGCAAGGTGGACCATGGTTGACGTGAAAGTGTTATCTGTCGAGTGCGCAGTTGAAAGGGAGTGAAGGGGAGAATGAGGCAGTGGAGATATGCCGTTATTTGTATAGATGTGCGTTTACATCTTTAGGAGCGCAGCGCGCAGCCGCAGGCGCCGCCAAGCTCGTGCATTGTAAAGCCTGGTAGCCTGAGACTGAATGAAGCCAAATAGACCAACCGAGGCACGCACTACGGCTAGGGTATTCGCTCTGGCGGGTGGCGGTGCATACGAGACCCATTAGGTCCAGGCTATGGAGATGAGTAGAGAAGGGTGACTTGGTGTTGAAATGAACCGAGGCACCGGCGCTAGCGGAAGACCTGGAACAGGATGTGAAGACAACCAGGTCGCAGAACGTCGATCATGAAACCGCTCGTAGATCCTAAAGCTTCTGCGCTCTGCAAAGATGACCTCGGCTTTACGGAAACAGTTATACACGGTTTCAGCGCCGAGACGACTCTGGAAGCAAGTCACAGAATTGGAATCTTGTCCTATTTCACTGGCCAATGCATTTCGCCGTCAGGGAGCAGCATCCTCGGTATGGGTTTACCGATACGATGTACGAGAGATACGAGAAAGGCCAAGCAAGAGCCAAGGCGATGACCGAGCTCCGAAAATTCTGGCATACAGGGGTCGTCTGATATCAAACTCCTAAGCATATCAACAAAGAGCTGATCGCAGAGCTGGCCGGATCAGATCTTCCGTATCGGCCGGAACGGACTTTTCGACAACGAAAGCCGCTGATAAATGACTATTCCCCGGTCATGCATCTCATGCCCCGTCAATATAGTTCTCGGAAGCCGGATACTCTCAGCCATTATCAACTACTTTTGAAATCTTTCCACTTGGTACAGGATGCTGTTGCTTCAATTTGAGGAGAGACTTGCTCCTCGCGGGCAAAGTTTGAGAATATTAATGATGGAGACTTCTCAGGCAATAAAAAGCCTCGAAAGAGTTTATGTAATAGGCTAGTTGAGGAGTAATAGAAAGCCCCCAATCCATCATTGCTGACAAGCCTGCTACTGCATAAGCTATACTGCTTCAACGGAGATCCAAAGGGTTTGCTTCGACGCGTGCACTAAATTCACATGGCGTATGCAGGCGGTAGGGTGATGTTCCAACAAAACGCTGTTATGTAGTGTGTTCATGCTAGGCTTGACACTTCAATATCCACGACGCATCGATACATTTCAAAGAGAATTTTTGTCCGAACTCTCTACTAATGGCGCTCAACATCCGGGCTTCATGGCCATGATATATGCATTCATCAGAATAGACAGTATAGTACTGCTCAGATCTGAACTAAGTTTGATTTTTTATTCTTTATAAAATAAGTTTTTGCTATTGAGATGCATTTGTTTTTGTGGTAGAACTTTAAGGTCGTTCCCCTTTCATCCTATTTCTACGATGCGGGAGACAGCCAAGAGGAATCAATGCTAGCTTTCAACTACGATTGTGCCATTCCGCTTCGACCACGCCGGTCTTCCCCGTCGTGACTGGCCGGATGGCTTGTTTAAAAGAATCAATCTACTGCAGCAGTGCATGCGCGGACCGCAGAGCCATCATAAATGTCAGCGCAGCATGGAATTTGAGGATATTAGCTCGTGGAAGAACAGTGCAAGATTCGTTCATGCGGATAGGAGACAGCGCCAGCATTAGGATATTCTTAAAGCAAATATCTGCTATCCCGTGACATGGTCAACTACCGTTAGACATTGTGCCAAAGTGCCATTAAAATACGTGAAGCGCCTATCCCTCAACTTAACGAATAAGCTCCGGAACTGCCAAGTCGAAGCTTCTCTACTCGGAATGGGCATTCAATGTTCGTTTTCCATGCAGAGCCGCGATTTTCCACAGACCATCCATACATTTTAATAATCCGGACAAATGAATCGGATTCGGATTTGCAGCACATGATTCATTGCGGACCAATTTTGGTCCGCTGACAATCGTTTAGCCTTGCGACATGCTATCTACTCCTTAATTCTTCAATGGTTCATATTTTCTATTGTCTATAAAATCGATAGGGTTAGTCTCAATAGAAATCGTGGCCGAGACTAAGTTTTTGTTTCACAATGAGTCGACAGAGGGTTCTCCTTCTCGGAGCAACGGGTCAGACCGGAGGATCCATCCTTGAAGGACTTCTCGGATATGGAAAATTTGTAAGTATATATTTCCGCGTAAAGATCCAATCAAGTGTGGTTTATTAATCAACACTACTAGGATGTGTGTGCGCTTATCCGACCATCCTCCGCCGACAACTCGAAAGTAAAAGCCCTTAGTCATAGGGGAGTGAAGACTATAGTCGCGGATATCGGCGCTGCTGCAGAGGAGCTTTCCAAAGTCCTCCAGGGCTTTGACGTCGTTATCAGTACAATCGATGCCACTGGTCAACTCCAGCAGCTTAATCTGGCAACGGCAGCAAAGCAAGCGGGTGTCAAGCGATTCGTGCCATGTGCATTCACCAGCATTCATGCTCCAGGAGGAATTCTGGACATGAGAGATGAGGTAAGATCTACAAAGTTGAGCTACACTATTCGTTAGGTTCGCGGAGAACTGTGAGGGCTGATTCAAGATTGCTTCAACAGAAGGAAGTCGTCTACCAGCACATCTGGAAGTTGGCCCTTCCTTACACCATCATCGATGTAGGAATGTGGTACCAAGCATCCTTTCCAACCATTCCGTCGGGCCGAGTCGACTACGCATCCCTGTATTCTCCGAATACTGCTGTTTATGCTGGTGGAGAGATGCCAAACCTATACTCCCATGTTCCGGACATCGGCCGATATGTCGCTCGCATAGTCGACGACGAGCGAACACTCAATAAATGGGTGTATACTTGGTCTGAGCTCCTCACTCAGAACGAGGTGTTCTCTATAATGGAAGAAATGAGCGAAGAGAAGATTGACAGGGTCGACATTCCAGCAGAAGAACTCAAGAAGGCCGTCGATCTTGTCAAGGCAGCTGTGGAGGCTGATCCATCGAACGTTCAGAAGCGTCTTTGCCTCTTGCCTGTGCAGTACAACTACAGCAGGTTTGTTAGGGGAGATAACCAGCCCGCGTACGCCAAGTTTCTGGGATATCTCGATGCGCGTGAGCTCTATCCGGACTTCACGCCGACGAGCTTCCGGGAATTTGTGAGGGCGTTGTTGGATGGGAAAGTGGAGAAACCTTACAAAGACAGCAATGTTTTTCTGCTTTTGCAGCAGGGCATGAGAGATATTGGCCTGGTTCCGCGCTTTTGAGACTTTCTCATTGTTCGGGCCCTTTGGAACATGCCGGTGCTGGGGATGTATAGCGAAGGTGGAGAAGACGTAAGGTTAGCGTGTAGATGTGTGCTGGTACTGGAAATGGCATGAATCAGGCTCCCCTGACTGCGTTACGCTGTGCCTCCACGGAGCTATTGGCTCCTCGACGCCCACATAAAATTACATTGGAGCATTTGGGAACGCGCCGGGTAATCACGCGGCGCAGTCGCGCCAGCACATGACGCAATAATCAACCGGAGTTCATCCGTTGCGCCGCTGCCGCCCTCGTCGGCCTCGTTCCGCCGCAGCGCTCGCCGCATCCACTCGACACCACCACCACCACCACCAGCATCGCCCACTCTCACGCACGCAGCCATGGGTAACGACGGCGGAAGGTGCGCGCCCTCCCCTCCTCCCATCTTCCATTCCCCACGCTAACGCCTCCTCTCGCTCCAGCATCCCGACGCGCCGCGAGCTCGTCAAAGAAGCCGCCCGCAACCCCACGACCACCGAGATCAAGCAAGCGCAACAAGAGCAAGAAGCGCACCACTGGACGACGGACCCGCTATCCAACAAGCCGCTCGCGCGGCCCGTGGTGTCGGACTGCACGGGGAAGCTGTACAACAAGGACGCGGTGCTGGAGTACCTGCTGCCGACGGAGGACGATCAGCAGCAGCAGCAGAAGAAGCGGGATGGGGAGGCGGTGCTGCGGGGGGCGGTGAGGAGCCTGAAGGACGTTGTGGAGGTGAAGTTCGAGGTGGAGGCGGAGGAGGGGGGGAAGTGGGTGTGTCCGGTGACGAGGGAGACGTTGGGGCCGGGGAGTAAGGCCGTGTATCTGGTGCCGTGCGGGCATGCGTTTGCGGGGAGTGTGATCAAGGAGGCGGGAGCGGAGCGGACGTGTTTGCAGGTGAGGATCCAGCTGGTGGGAGGAGATAACGATGGCTGACGATGGTCACAGTGCAACGAGCCGTACGCCCCGAACGATGTTATCCCCATCGTGCCGACTTCGGAGGAGGATATCGCACGGCTGCAGCTGCGCATCAAGACGCTGAAGGAGAAGGGCCTGGCACACTCGCTGAAGAAGGCTAACGGCAAGAAGCGGAAGAAGAATGGGGACGCTGATGGGGCTGATGAGAAGACGGCTAGGGCGAGGGACGGGGAGAAGAAGGCTGCTAAGGCTGCCGACGGGATCAAGAACACGGCAACAGCGTCTCTGACCGCCAGAGTCCTGGCCGAGCAGGAGGAGCGCAACAAGCGCCGCAAGAGGGAGAACAACGAGAACCTGAACAGCCTTTTCTCCTCCAAGGACCCGAAGAGGCCCATGGGCAAGAACGGCGATTTCATGTCGCGCGGCTTTGATATTCCCGCCCAGGCGAAGCGTTGATTTGGGGGCTGCGACATGACTTAAGGAGTATGGGGTTTCACTTGTACGGAAATGCATTGTGGGCGTTTGGGAATATGGAGATCAGCACGGTCATCACATCGGGAATACCCGGCGAAATGGTTAATCAAGGTTCTGAGCATCTTTGCTTCAGGCGCGCGCGACTGAGTGGAATTGAGCTACGTTTCCATTTATTAAGCTTCACAGCTACTTGATGCCGGTATGCTGTAGAGAGAATGCATGGCCCTCTGTCCCTTTTACTTCAAATGTGTGCCTTTCTACCACACGACTTTCACGGGCAAAAGAAGCCATATCTCAGACTCCAGACTGCCGTTCTAAAGATGCGTCTTCAATTAGTATAAAGTGGGGAGGTAGGTAGTGGAAGTATGTAGAGCATTTGCGGGGAGTGTAAATACGTCCACTTATCAGTCTATTTAATTTGGTACGGGCAGGCAAACGGTGATGAGAACTGGTATTCTCTGCATAGTATGCACGAGAATCAGCATTTGAAGATGAAACACATCTCACAGGCGAGAGCGTCTTCCAGTTGGCCGGCCGTAATACCGGATGGAATTGCAGATTGCCGAGCTCATGCAGGATCGCGAGAAGTCGGGAAGTTTGATTTCCAGCGATCTGCTACGAGAGCTCCCACGCACGTAACGGTAGATTTTAGAACCCCTTGATCCCTGCTAGGATCTCGATCGTTATCTTGCGAGGAATTTCTGCTGCACCGTACGGATGGGTTTATTCCGCTTCCGAGAAGGCAAGGCATTGTTTTAGTCCATACAGTGCTTCTGGGAAGTGGATTACTCAGCCGGGAATAAGGCGAGAGACGTTAAGTATAAATATCGTAAGCTCAAGCGTAGCTACGTCGACTCAGTGGACGCCGGAGATTATCGGTGTAGCTTCATAAGCATCAATCACCAGCTGATTGCGGGCCGGTTTACATCCGAAGAGCATAAAGGACCTAATCAGGCAACATTTGCGGACCATACGACGCACGGAAATTGTAGGCATGGTTCGGATGAAGCCGTCCCCTGTTTGGGTAGATCTCTTCTGGGGGCGAAAGTTTAAAGTTGCTTCATCGTTTCTGTAGCGGCGGGCTTACGTATCCACCGCACTTGATTTGTGCCGGGATTTGATCCGGGCGATCCTTCTTATGCACACTACTGAGCTTTCTAGACTCTTTTCGCCCTGCTCTCCGAAATAGGATCATGCTGCCGTGCCTGTTTTTCTAAAACTTCTGGCAGGTGGTTTTGAAGTCATACTACTGGCACATTGCACTCGGAATTTGATCGAAGGCAGCGTGAAGTGGAATTGGATGATGTGGCCTTTTCAAAGCACACCAGCATGTGAAGTCTGGAGAGATTGTTCTCATGCTTTTTGATTTCCAGTCTTGCTTCCAGACGTAGATACTCTCGAGTCTCGATGTCACGTATGTTTGGATGTCGTTTCTAAGCGTATGACGGACACTAGACCGACAGAAAGACATTGTGACCAGATCGGGAAGGCGAAACATGACAGACGTGGGAGGAAGGCAGAACATGATTGATCAGACACTGTAGTTCGCTTTGGCAGCTAGCGTCTCAGCTTAGCTTGGGCAGCAATCGCACTTTCATCGGAGGGGATGTCCAGACAAGGGGCGGGGATTATCAGGAACATGTTTCTTCGGCGTTCGTCACGGAGTACCAGGACGGACCAAGGGCGGGACGCTGTAATGACCGACCAATAGCTGGTCATGTGCATGGACACGTCGGGCACGGCGTGGAAGGATGCGGATAGAAACAGCGCTGCAGTCCTTCATTCGCTGTTGCCTATACAGACGCCGGTCAGCGTTCCAAGAGTTTCTCGGTCTTGCAGGAGTGATGACACCAAGTCAGGACGGAAGACTTGAGGTCAGAGTGAGTACGAAGAAAGATTCCCGGATCAGGAAGGCTGACTAGCACAAACAGGGATCCTGCGGGCTCGCGATTTGCTCGTCGTTTCAGCGAGTGGTGGAGTGAGCTCAGCGTCAAGGGTGCGGTCGGATTGAGGACTGCAAACGTGCTGCGGGAGGGCCGTTCCAGGCGGAGGCCAGAGAGGACAGAGGCGATACGACAAGGCCGGGGAGGGCCGTGAGTCGGCAGCGACGTGCCAGCTGCGGAAGAGAGGGCAGTCGTTCTTATGCACAGCGCCGGAGTGGAGACGCAGGGCGGCCGGCGGACGGCAGCTTGGCAGGGCGGCATGCACGCAGTTTCACAAGCCAGACTCGCAGACAGACTCGCTGCTGCAGCGCCGCGATCTGCAGCACAGACGCCTGCTGCTCTTAAATACACACAGTGCTCCGCTCGGCGCCACAGCTCGCTCCTCGCACTCGTATCGCCCGCCAGACCCGAACTCCTCAACCATGATCCCCTCGGGCTCGCGCAAGCCGCACCGCAAGTCGCGCAACGGCTGCGGCCACTGCAAGCGCCGCAAGATCAAAGTGAGTGCGCGCGCCGACGCTCCAGCCGCGCTGCGTCCACGCCCCGGCGCCCGCGACCGCCCCCCACGCCTATCGCAGCCCGGCCAACACCATCGCAGCGCGCGCCGCCCCTGAGATCGGCAGCAGCACCCCGGCACGTGACCCGCTGACGCCCGCGCAGTGCGACGAGACGAAGCCCCACTGCCGCAACTGCATCAAGCACTCGATCGCATGCGACTTCCCCGAGATCATGGCCCGCAAGGCCGCCTCGGCCTCGGCCAGCCCCCAGGGCTACCCGGGCGCCATGCCCATGCCCACCACCAGCGCGCCGCTGCCCGCGCCCCAGGCCGTCACCACCCCCGGCTCCGTCGCCGCGAGCCCGCACCTGGGCAGCGACGCCATCCCGCTGCTGGACAACGAGCGCCATCTGACCCTCAACATGGCCGACCTGGAGCTGCTGCACAACTTCGTCACCTCGACCTGCTTCACCATCTCGCAGAACCCGGAGCTGCGCACCCTCTGGCGCGTCGAGGTCCCGCGCCTGGCCTTCAAGCACGACTTCGTCATGCGCGCCATCCTGGCCGTGTCCGCCGTGCACATGGCCCACTGGAAGCCCGACAAGGCCAACTTCTACATCGCCCGCGCCGTCTCCCACCACAAGATCGGCCTGCGCGGCCCCACCACCATCCTGCCCCACGTCACCCAGGACAACTGCTCCGCCCTGTACATCTTCAGCGCCCTGACCGCCATCCTCAGCCTCGCCATGCCGCGCAAGCCCGACGACATCCTGTTCGTCGGCAGCGAGGGCGTCGCCGAGTGGCTGTTCCTGCTCCGCGGCATCGGCAGCATCATCGACAGCTCGCGCGACTGGATCCTCTCGGGCAGCATCGGCGCCATGATCCACCGCATCAACATCCCCGGCCTGGACCCCGCCCTGCAGGCCGGCGCCGAGCAGAAGCGCCCGCCCGAGGACGACCACCTGCAGGAGCTGCGCCGCTTCATCGAGCGCGACGTCGCCGACCCGGACCTGGTCCGGACGTACACGGCCGCCATGGACGAGCTGAACAAGTCCTTCACCCACGTCTTCAACCTCGGCCCGCGCGATTGCAACCTGCGCAGCATCTTCTCCTGGTCGTGCCAGGTCTCCAACGACTTCCTCAAGCTCATGTCCAACCACGCCCCGCACGCCTTGCTCATCTTCGCCCACTACAGCATCCTCCTCCATCGCCTCGACAGCTTCTGGTGGGTCAAGGGCTGGGGCACACATTTGATCACTCGGATATACCACCTCATCGAGCCGGTTTATAGACAATGGGTACGGTGGCCAATCGAAGAGATCGGCTGGGTACCGCGATAGCGGAGCATCCGGTGACGGTAAGCATCTCAGGGCGCTGGTTTTCATGGGCTTTCCAACCTTCTTCATGTGACACGGCTTTTTTCACGAAACAGGACATTCGCTGGCGTTTTCCTCTTCCACTTCGCTATAAACACTGTCCTCCTCTTGTACATAAATCACGGACATCGCATACGCTTCGGCGCTTCATTGGCTTCTCTTGCATCGGTTTTCGTGACCGATCGTGCCCGGAAACTTGACAACCGTATGCACGAAATCTACCAATGAACCCTCGACGAAGACATTGATAGAAGCTCTTGTCACGCGCTTGCTGCAGAAAGTAGCAGCATGCCTACTGAGACTGAGCATTTGGCCGATATTCCCGCTGGAAGTTCCGCTGTGGAAATACCTACCATTATACGACGAGAAGGAGGGGTAATCTGGATCTACCCGTCCCAGGCAACAAGAAGATCCAAATACACTTTCTCACATGCGTCGTAAACACACTGCAACCCTGCGCACACATCCGGCAGAGCTCCCGCCAAATTCCCTGCGCAAGCCCTTACGCAAACCTCTCCATCGGTACCGCGTATTCCATCGCCCCGATACGCCCTCGCATCGCCCTCTACACAGCAAAACGACAACGATAGCGCTATCCTACTCGCCTTGCGCCATTTGTCGTCGTAATCGCAGCACCGCTAAGCCTTCCCGCCAAGCCTCGGCGAAGGAGAAAGAAACAGGCTAAGGGGAAGAAGAAGAAAATGCCGCGCCGGCAGAGGGCGGAAATACGACACATCCGACCACCAGCGCGCAGATTACTGCGGCAGCCCAAGAGAAAACAAGGGTAACTTCCCCTATTCCGATGATTCGATAGGTTCGAGAACGGGCATTGCTTGCGCGCTGCATGCAAAACAACTTCAGGCCGGCGGTCACATGTACCTACTGTGCATACCTACTTACCGCCTCGCTGAAACACCACCACCACCGCCGGGTCTCTCGGAAGCCAGCCCGCTCCTCCACATGACCACCACGACTAGGATGCCCACTGCGTCCGTCCGTGCGTGCGTTGCGTCCGTAGGGCTGGCTGGCTGGCTGGCCTTGTGCGAAGCGAGATGACGGAGGCCTGGATGCGTAGGGCTGGGCTGGGCTCAACAGGGCGAGCTGCGGCCCAAGCTATTGTCATCTGCACCATTGGACGCGGCTCTTCACGTTGCACTGTTTGTCCGCGGCGTTCGCCTTGACGCTTATTGCGTTTGTTTGTATAGGGCGTGAGGACGTCTTGGGGGCCGTGTGTGTGCGCGCGGAAGGGTTCGGGAAGAGAGGGGGGGTTGGGCGATGGTGAGGAGTGGTCTGGGCTAAGTAGACCGCTGCTTGATATTTGCAGGTTGGCGGGAGGTCTGGCCTGGTATGGTCTGATGTGCCTGTGTGAGTTGCTGGGCTTAAGCTGATCAAGGTATTCGTGATGATGACTATGGTCTTGGCGTTTGTGGTATGCGGAGGATGCCTTCCAATGCATGGGAATCTTGTTCGTGACCAACCCAATCCCCTTCACTGGTCAGCTTTCGTGCTGCTATCGGAGATGTTTTAATATGTGACTGCTGTTATCCATCACATCTTGGAGTGCTCCGTATCCAGCGTAGCAGGTGGGCAGAAGCTCAAAAGCCACTCTGCAAGGCGGTTCATCAAGCTCCAGGCCGGCAAGCGGTCTACCAATCCTCCAGATACAGGCACGAGAACGAGCACGAGAACGAGAACTCTACGCGCAAACGCTAGACCAGCGGTGAAACGCAGCACAAGTGCCGTGAAAAAACCACCGCTTATGATCGTCGTGGAGGCGCGGATAGATGACGACGCTATTGTTTTTAGCCTCAATTCACCGGTGGCTGGGGGATTCCCCAGCCCTAGAATACACGCATCAATCAGACCGGACTACTGTTCGCGGTCAACGGACCGGACAAACCGCCCAACAAGGCTCGACGGGTATGTAGCAGCAGCAGCACCAAAGAAGCCTTGAAACCAAAAAAACACATCGCTACGAGCGATGAAGCAAATAAGCTTATCATCCAACCCATTAGCAACCCAAGGCCCGCTACTACTCACCTACTTAGATCCGAAAGACGAGCCAATCCGAACACGAACATCTCGGACCGCCCTCCCTCTTGATCAAAATAGCGCCACGCGCGCTGCGCCTAAAAGCTTCGCCTCATGCCCATCTACCCCGCTAACCGCACTAGCCCACCTAGCTTTACCTACGTGTGCACAGCAACCCGTGGGTACGCTCACGCAGGGCCTCCGCCGCCGCCGCCGCCGCCACCGCTTCCTTCCTGAAGGAAGGAACAATAATCCCGGATGGTGTTCCCTTGATTTTTTTCTCCCTTCCGTCGGCCGACTGGGACCCGGCGGTTCGGCTGAACCAAAGCGCGCAAAAAGCACCGTTCGCCGCGTAGGGCTGAAGAAGAAGAAAGAAGGTCCCCGGAAGAGGGGGTTGCGGGGCTAAAGCGTTGTTTTTGGTGGCACCGATGAAAAGGATTGAGAAAAAAGAAAATTCTGGCAATAGGTTCCGCAATTCCACAACGGTGTTGTCGTCGTTGCTTCGTCATGATTATTCTTTGGGTGGCGGGCGGCTGGTGGCGATGCTGGTGCTGCTGCTGCTGCTGCTGTGTTCGCTCGTTCGTTCGTTCGTGTCCGTGTACGTATCCGTACGGGTGGGTGGGTGTAAGTTGTTGCGGCAGGCCACCTCAAAAACCATCCGGTCCGAAAATATCGGGTTCGAGTCATGATATTGTCCCACTCGCACCGGGCCGTTGCTTAGAGCAGAGGACTACGTAGCACTTTGTTCTAAATTCGTCCTCCACATCTGCTGCGTGAGAGCGAGAGATCTCAAGAATGATACGTACCAGCATGGAGATCTCCGCGCTTTGACTGCTATCTGCAAAGGGCGACGTGGGCTGATGGCTTGTTCTCACTTCGCTTTGCTCGCTCTTCTCGCTCCCGCCTTTCGACTCGTCCCGAAATAGCCTGTAATGAGCCTCTGGTGGTTGAATGAGAAGTTGTATAAAGTACTTCTTCCACGATGCTCGCTGAGACCTCATCCACCACGATCGCCAGCATCACCAAGAGTTCACGGTCTTCTTCCGCACGGGCCAAACTCCCGCTTCGTGGAGATCGTTCACGATATACGACCTTGACGAGAATATCCAAGACTTGTTGACATTCTATTTCTTTCTTGAAACGGACGAAATCTCGGCGCCAACTCCGCATAATCCCAAACATGGCAGTCGAGAAATTCGTGCTATACCACTACGACCCCTCCACCGCCTTGGCGGTCGTCTTCATTGCCCTGTTTGCCAACACGACGCTGTTCCACCTCTGGCAACTAATCAGGCGAAGAACGTGGTACTTCATTCCCTTCATCATCGGCGGCATTTGTAAGTACAGGGAGGCGATCTGATAGCAAAGAATGAAAGGCAAAGCTGACGCCAAAATCCAGTCGAGACGGTCGGGTATCTTGGACGATTCATCTCCAGTCGACAAACACCCGATTGGAAGACCTGGCCGTATGTCATGCAGAGTCTGACTCTCCTCCTGGCACCCGCTTTCTTCGCTGCGTCAATTTACATGATCCTTGGCCGCATCATCCGCTTGACGGACGGTTCGGCGCACTCGCCCATCCGGGTGAACTGGTTGACCAAGATTTTTGTTCTTGGCGATGTCATCTCCTTCCTCGGACAGAGCGCTGGTAAGTCGTGTCGTCGAAGTGCATGTACAGCGGATGCTGATGGTTTCAGGTGGGGGGATGCTTGCGCAGGCCAATTCTCAAAAGGACGTGACGTGGGGCGAGAGAGTCATCATCGGTGGCCTCATCGTCCAGCTGATCTTCTTCGGTCTCTTCATGCTGGTTGCGGCCATCTTCCACATGCGCATCACTCGCGTTCCGACGGCCAAGGCGGACTCGCTGACCGTTCCGTGGCAACGGTTTCTGATGGGTTTGTACGTTGCCAGCGTGCTGATCATGGTTCGGTCGGTTTTCCGTGTTGTCGAGTACATCCAGGGCTCCGACGGGTACTTGATGAGCAAGGAAATGTTTATCTACATCTTCGACGCGTCGCTGATGTTCCTCACGATGGCCCTGTTCAACATCTGGCACCCGAGCCGGATCATCAGCAACAAGGCAGCGCCCTCATCCGACGAGGAGTCCGCGCACAGCGGTCACCAGATGATGCAACAATGGAAACCAGCGGATACTTCGAGACAGACTGGTCGAGTTTGGTGACGACTACACAGCCTTTATCTACCGGTTGTTGCTCGGCGCACCAGATGAAGCTTCTCGCGCAGACTGCGGGTGCTGCGCATATTTTTTCTGGAGGGGTTGTCCGTCTGCGCCTCGACAGCCGAGACGCGAGTCATGCGCCCGACATCTTCGCAGCCCTTCTGAGACTCTCGTTCAAGCCAAGCGGCGAGAGCTTTCTCGAACCCTTCGCCGTCAAACCTGTTGGGCCAGCCGTGCCTGGCATACAGCCTCTTGATTTCCGTGTCGGAGCCGGGGAGCGACGAGGAAAGCTGGTAGCCGTGGATGCCGCGCATGGGGACGAGGGTTAGAGTCTTGTAGCTATTGACCAGGCCGTTAAGCACGTCAGAAGCAGGGCGGGCGTTTAGGTTGTCGAATTCCCGTCTTCCCTGCTCTTGGCTGTAGATTTGGAATGGGGTTGCGAGCTTCATGGTGCGGGTGTTGATGTTGTAGACATAGAAAAGGCCAAAATCGGAGCACGATTTGAACACGAACAGTTCCTCTGGTCTGGAAACCTCGAGCATGTCCTCAGCCTCTCCTCGGTCCAGGTAGTTGATTCCGTAGGTGCCGTGGTCCAGCTCCGGGCTTGCGCGTTGGACGACCGTGTTCTTCAGGAAGGGCAGGTGGCTCATGATCTGGATGACGGTCTCGTCGTATCCTAGCGGGGCGAGCGTCGAGTAGAGCTGCATGTGCGGGGGCCACTGCAGCTCGTCGGCTGGGATGTAGCGCATCTTGACGAGGGTGGCGTAGACGCGCCGCACGCCCTCGATGAAGTCACGGTGCGGCTCCAGCGGCGGCGGCAGAGGGCCGACACCGACGAAGTCGTCGGCAGACTTGCCCTCGGCGGGGCCCTCCAGCGGCGACTCGATCAGGTCGCACGAGACGCCGGTCTGCTGGCAGCGCGAGCCTGGGCCGGGTTAGACACGTGATCTGGGGTGACATGCGCGTCAAGACCTACATTGCGGGCGCTTGCCGTCGCACGGGTGGTGGCAGGTGGTGCAGACGGAGCAGGCCGAGTCGGCCAGCGAGGCGGGCGGTGAGGGCTTTGACCGGCCAAAGTCAAAGTTGCGGTCGGCGCGCGAGTAACCTGTATCCTTAGCAGGCAGCGCACGAGAACGGCAGTTAGGACGCACTGTCGGCGGTGGTGAAGACACCGGTGGTGTGGGAGCGGCGAAACGAGCCGGTGTAGGGCACCGAGCTGCGGCGCAGGTGCTGCGGGTGGGCGTCCATGGCGGGGGCGCAATTGACGCGCGTGGACGCGACGAAGACGGGCTGCTTGGAGAAGGCGGGCGCGTTGGCGAAGGGGTGGTGGAAGCTGGCGACCGGGAGAGGCTGCGGCGCTGCGTGCTCCGTCGCCATCGGGGAGGCTGCGAGGCTAGCGGGCGAAGCGGCGGCGGCACGTACGGATCCCGGGGCGGTCTCGGAGGGATGCTTATCGGCGGGCGAGGCGATCACCGCGGCGGCAGGCGTGGCGACAGGCGGGCGGCGGGCATTCGTGGGCGCGCGGAGAGGCGGGCGACAGCAGTGGCAGCGGTGGGCGGTGGAGCGGGCTGTTGGGGGGAGGACGCGCTGTTAAGGCTGAGCTGGGTGCGGCTCTTGTGCAGGCCCAGCAGGTTTCGCGCGGCGTCAGGGGTGGGGGGGGCGCGCGAGATGATGAGCGGCTGCTCGCCCTGCGCGCGCGGTAATTTTTGGTGCTGCGGCGCGCCGGGGCCAACCCCCACGGCGCCGCCGGCTCCATATTACGCGCTGTTTCCGTCATCGCGATTGCGCCGCGAGCGCTCGGCCGACGCTGCTCTGCGCGCTCCCCGGGCCTCCGCACCGCCGCCTGCAACGCCCGCCGTGCCTCCCCGACGCATGGGCTGTCTTGCGCGCTGCCGCCGCTTGGCGCCGCGCTGCCCAGCGCCCTCGCACGCCGCCTTCCGTCTCGCCCTCGCCCGAGCCACGCTGCGGTGACACCCGCCCTCTGCGCTCGTGGCGGCCGCGTGCCTCGCCACAGACCCAGCAGCTCCAGGATGCCCGTGCCAGACTGCTCCAGGCTCCGTCTGTTGCACTACCGTAGCCGCCGCTGCGCCAGCTCCCGCGCCGCCGGACTGGGTCGCATCCCTGCCTCCTCCGCATCCTCGTCCTCGGGCGCCCGGCGTACCACGTTACTGTGCTCCTCTCACTTCTCCCTAACACTGGTGCTACTCGTCACCTACGTCACCCGCCGCCGCCTGCCAGGCCTCCCGCTGCAGCGCATCTCTCACTGGCGTCGCACCGCGCGCCCTCCCCCGCCAGCCTTCCCTTCCTTCCGCTTGGCGTCCGCTCGCAGCGCAATCCTCCACTCCGCCAAGAACGCTTCCGTTACGTCTTGGCTGTCGTCGCTCCCGGTCTCACCGCCGCCGCCACCATTCCCAGCTCCGCGACTGTCTCCTCCCTGCGAACTCTGCTCCTGTGTCTAGCCCGTTCGCGCGCCTCCACTCGTCGCAGAAAATGGCTCGTTGCGGTGAGTCCAGAAGCGCCGGCTGTCTGCGTCACCCGCCCACGGCAGGGAGGCCTCCCCCTCTCTCAACACAGCCAACGGCATGCAAGCGAAGCAACAACCATGTCTGCCCCAGATTTGGATCTCCAACCAAGACCGATCGGCTTGGCTCCAGGTTCGTCGGTCGGCCCTTAGCGGGCGCCGAGACCGACGGATCGTTGGCCTGGTGCTTAGGCACCGTGTCTCCAGCCTTGGCGCTATTGGCTGCTCCTGCGCTCAGCGCGCCCGTTCTGGCTGCCACCACAGCACCAAGCCGCTTCGCACACGCCCTCCCCGCTCAGCGCGTCGCGAGCCAGTCCAATCCCAACAGATGACCACCCGGAACTTCCGAATGGGCCACGATACCCGCCTGCCCATTACGTACTAACTCTCTTGGCAGGGTCTTGTCCAACCAGATCGAATCGCCCCGGCGTATCCAGCGGCGTCAACGCTTTTGACGGATGAAAATTGCGTCAACCCCACCGATACTGCCTGTCCGCGCCGCGCCGCACCGACCTGCGCCGAGTCAATTCCTCCAGCCTCTCCGCCCGCGATGCCCCGTCGCTCTGAGTGACTTTGGGATGACCCCTGGTCGACCTGCATCCTTGACGCCAATGACTTGATCGCGATCCGATCCATGTCGTCTTTAGGGTTGCTCCGCTCCGTCTCGCTTGCAGTGTGCGCCGTTGAAACACACTGGGCTGCAAGAACAGATCCACCTGTTGGCCGATCGCTGATCCCGCTTCTCCCGAGGCAATCTCTTGCTGTACTCGCTGACAAATATTCTTTACCTGATTCCGCGCGACTTCACCACGATACACCGCCAAACCACGTTGTTGATTTCTGTCGTCTGACTCGGCCTTCATCCTGTGCCACACCTGCTGATCCTCTTCGCGACGCTAAAGCAGGCCAGGTGATCTCTCAAACGCCTTGGAAATCGACCGGCACAACGCCAAGTGGGTGTCTCCTTTGTTCAGTGGCTTATTATGCCAAAACCTGTCTCGCTCCCTTCGATCTGAGTCCAATCGATTCGTTTCTTACTTCCTTGAAGCATCGGTGCTTGTCGTTCTACCTTCACTCCACCTCCACGGCATCCGGCCGTACAGCTTGCCGCCCGACCGTAGACGCTCCACCTTTTCTGCGGAGATAAACAGGCCAACTCACCCGACAAGAACACCAACGTCATTCCAGCAACTCCACAGACAACATGGGAATGAACTGCTGAGAAATCCTGAAATGGCCCAGGATGGTCACATATCACGCATCCAAGCGGCTTGGTGCGTCGCTTATCCGGACTCCATGGAATTGACCGGACTCTCGCAAGGCCACGCCACGCGCATCCCCAAGACCCTGTTATTCTATTGAAAGGCATGTGAATGCTGTTCGCGGCAAGAACATGGTAAAGATCGACGTGCATCAGCTTGAATATCCCTCAGTCTTCCCGAAGGGGGACAGGAGTTTTTTCCCTGAATTGGCAGCATTCTTCGCATACCAAATTTTCGTTGGACCCGAAGGCTGGGTGCATCATCTTCGCAATCGGAGCCACCTATGGAATGCCTTTTCTGCAATCTTTGGTTGCCCCGAGTCTCGTGCAGCACATCCCAGCACCTGAATGCCCTTGGCAAATCTTCTCTTCAACATTGACGATCGAAGAGCTCACTCGTCTACACGTAACTCCAGTCGATGCCTTCGGGGCAAAACGTGCAGTAAGAATGGTGGACAAGCTAACAGACATTATAAGCCATATATTCTACTTGTCACCACAGATGTGACTGGCGTTCCCTTGCCTCGAGCAGTCCCGAATTTTCCTTAGGACCTCCACTGATGGAATCCCACCCTTGCATATTTCGGCTCCATGGTTTTTCCCTCTAGGAGCTCCCTAAACCTTGATCATATCCAGAGGCTTACATCATTTGCTTTCCCCCGGATCACCACCTATCTCTCAGCCAGGAACAAAGAATCTGTGCGACCTCCTCCGGCCTCTCCATGGGACACCAGTGCATCGAGTCGATCTGCCTGACCTCCAAATCCGGCAACAAGCCTGCCTGTCTTGCAGGCTCGATGTACGCGGGCAAGCACACGTCGTCGCGCGAGCAGCCCACATACATGGCCGGCACCCTGACGGTTAACCTGTCGGTCGTAATATGCCTCTCCTTCTCGAAATTGTAGCCAAACACAAAAGTCTTGTACCAGTTGCACGCAGCCGAAATCCCCGTCTCCCTCATCATGGCCATCCACTGCTCCTTCCAGCCATTCCCATCCTTAGCGTACTCCCTGACCTCCACCTTCCGATCCGCCTGCAGATACGTCCGCGCAGCACCGCGCCTGCAAAACACATCCCTCAGCATATGCGCCCGATTCCCATGCATAGCCGTCCAAAGGCTCTCCAAATGCGCCTCCACCAAGCTCGCCGCATCGGGCTCCGTGAAAAACTCCCAGTACGCGTACCGCGGATAGCCGGTGGCCTCCTCGAGGGCCAGGTTCATAAACTCCAGGTCGAAGGGCGCGTCGCGGTCGGGCGGCATGTAGGCCACGCTGATCATGACGAGGCCGACGACCAGCGCCTCGCCGCGCCACATCCACATGCGCTGGGCCAGGAAGGCGCCCCAGTCGTGGCCGATGACGATGGCCTGCGCGAAGCCCTCGTGCGCCAGCAGCTCGGCCATGTCGGCGGTCAGGAGGTCCGAGGTGTACTGCGCCGGGTCGGTGGGCTTGCTGGTGCCGCCGAAGCCGAGGAGATCAGGCGCGATGATGCGGTGTGCGAGGGGCCGAAGGGCGGGGATCACGCGGTGCCAGATGTAGGAGCTGTCGGGGAAGCCGTGGAGGAGGAGGATCGGGGGTCTGGCGGTGGAGACGTCATCGCTGCTCCTGCGACCATTGGGTCTTGCAGCTGCAGAGAGAGCTGTTGTTGCGGTTGCGGCTTCGGTAGGTTCGGTGTCGTGGTAAAGGTAGGTCAGTCCGCGGGAGGTGGTGAAGGTTTTCCGCGTCAGGCCATCCATGCTTCTCTTTTGCTTTTTTCTTTCTCGTTCCTCCTCCTTGCTTTTGTCTTTTTTGCTTCTTCTTTAGCTTCCGCCGCGCAGCTGCAGGGGAAATGCGCCACGGACGTCAGTCAGTTAAAAAAAAGAAAAAGAAAAGGATGACGCGGTCGAAGCAACAGCAACACAGCAGCAGCAGCAGCAGCAGCGCCCCCTTCGCCTTGCGACGGGCCCTTCAGGCGCCTTATATTGCTATCTCCACATCACGATAGTTAAGTAATCCTGCAGTCGGGACTGGACTGTGCACGCAGGTCGCGCGACGATTAGCAGCCGGCGTCTGCTTGATTCGGGGCTAACCACCGTGCGGAGCGATCGATGGGCGCCGCGGGCGCTTTTTTGGCGAGCGAAGGCATAAACAACCTGCGCAGGGACAGACTACTACTGTGTCGGCGACATAGCACCACGTAGTAGCGTGCGTCACCGTGCCGATGATGCCCCCAGCGTCCGCCTGCTGAGGATTTCGCCGAGGGAAAACAGCGGGGCGCCTGAGCAAGCACCGGCAGCGCCTTTTGGCTTTGGCTTTGGCTTTGGCTTTGGCTTTTGCGGCTCACCGCCCCATCACACACGGCGGGCGCCTAGCTCGTCTAATAGCGCTCTCCACGTGAGAAGCCTGGGCCACGTTTCGGAGGTTTTTCCCGCAGATCACGGTCGATAAGAAGAAGGTGAGAGTGAGCACGAGGACAAGGCGACGCCTCGATTCGATGCAACTCTATCTGGGAGCCCTGGACCACCGTGCCTATATTATGTCGTATTTTCCTTGTCCAATCTTCCCAACAATGCACATGTTTCGACGCGCCTCGTACTCTTCGGGATTTCTCCTTTTTATTTTCGGGGGGGACGCGCAAATCGTCGACAAGCGCGGCTGTGTCGGACTGTGGATTTTCATGCAAAGAAGATCATCATTTTTCTATTTTTTGCAACCGAAGGGGGGAAGGGAAGGGATGACGTCCGTCCGTGGGTCCCAATAAGTTTCCCCGCGGGCCGGCCCATCATTCATCCATCCATCCATCCATCCATGCCGTCGTTACACCTTGGCTTGGCCGTCCTCGATCCTGTTGCCGTTCCTGTCGAAGTGGATCGACTTGTTGTACCACAGGGCGTGCTGCAGCGCCCAGGCTATCTCCATGCCCTTGAGCCCCAGCTCCATGGACAGCGGCACCGGCTTGTCCTCCAGGATGCTTTCGCAGAACTCGTTGGCCTCGGTCGCGAAGGCGTCCTCGAAGCGCTCCCAGTACTCTGGCGGGACCTCGTGGCTGATGCCGCTGGCGGTGCAGACTTGGACGTGGTTCTAGAGGTGGGTTGGCACGACGGGGTTAGTGCTGACCGTCCAACGGGGTTAGCCAGGGGGGGACTGGACTGGACTGGACTTACGATGCGCGGGACGATATTGACCATGATCTTGCCGTGGGTGCCGATGACCTCGGTAGCAACGTCCTGGCCGTGAGCCTGGGTGCGCGAGCAGGAAAAGTAGGCCATCTTGCCGTCCCAGAAGTCGACGACGCCGATGCCGTTGTCGACGTCGCGGGCCTGCGCCAGCTCCGGGTGGTGCGACAGGGTGCCGATGGCGAAGACGGTCTTGGGGACGACGTCCTCGCCCAGGTACCACATGGCCAGGTCGATGTCGTGGATGGAGCAGTCGACGAAGATGGCGCCGTTCTTGGCGGCGTAGCGCACGAAGAAGCCCGTGTCGTCGCGCAGGTCGCCCGTCGCGCTGCGCACCATGAACGGCTTGCCGATGGCGCCGGCCTCGATCTTGGCCTTCGCGTCGCGGTACGAGGCGTCGAAGCGCCGCGAGTAGCCCGCCATGACCTTCAGGTGCGGATTCGCCTTCGCCGCATCGACCACCGACTTGGCCTGCACCGCACCGAATGCTTTACGCGTCAGCTACCGGCATGCTCGCACGTCGGGACGGGGCACACCACGTACATCTTCCAGGCTGGTCGACAGCGGCTTCTCGCACAGCACGTGCAGGCCCTTGGCGATGGCGGCGTTGGCCTGCGCGGCGTGCAGGTCGGTGCTGGTCGACACCCACACGGCCTGCAGGCCCGCGTGCTGCAGCATGGCGTCGTACGAATCGAAGACGGCCACGCCGCTGCCCGCCCCGAAGAAGTCGCGCGCCCACTTCAGCTCCGCCTCGGCGATGGTGCACACGGCCACCAGCTTCGCCGTCGGCACGCGGTACATCAGCGTCTTTGCGTGGCGCTTGCCCATACGGCCTAGGCCCACGACGCCGATATTGATCTGCTTGGAGGGCGCCTTGGGGGGCATGTTGTGGAGGGAGTCCATGTTGTTGACGGGAGCCATTGTGGCGGCGGCGGTGGTGGTGGTGGTGGTGGTGGTGGTGACTGGGATGGGAAGTGTGGGGGAGAAAAGACGAGAGAAGGGGAAGAAAGAGGAAGAGAGGCGTGCATGCTCCAGACCAAACACCCGCAAAGCAAAGCTCTTAAATAATTGTCGTGCATCGTTGTGGATGCGGAGCTATCGTGGGGTTGCGGTGCCATAGCTCCAACAGCTTCAGGGTCTGGCGCTGGTGGTCGGGGAAAGATTGCCTTCGGTGCGGGATGCGGGGCGCGGATACTGCGCCGATGGGGAAGGTTTAGCACGAAGAAGCCACCAGTCCCGCGGACGCGGGTCGAGAACGCATGGAATACCTGCCCATCTGGACCTGTGCGAGATGGAAGCAGCAGGTATGGGGCGAGCGGTATGGGGCGAGCTGTTGGCGTTGAGGATGCTGTGACTTTGCGACCTCCAGCTCCGGGGCCAACTACCCCGCGCCGAGCTGTGGGGAAGGAAGCGATGGATTGAGCAAGCAGTTTAAAAGGTGCGGAGCCTCACGTGGCTATCGAGGTTGGTGCTGCATCTCCCACAGCCCGTCGGCTCCGCGATGCGGCTCTTGAGACGGGACCGATTCCAATCATTCTCCCACCAGCCGGAAAACAGAAGCGAAGAGGTTCGTGTGCTCAAATAGAACTACGTACATGTTTTAAGGAAGACTTGTGCTCGAAAGAAAGTACCTACGTGTCCTGAAGAAGAGATTGGTCGTAATGCTAATACATCGAACAGAGGAAAACCAGTCTAAGGATGGGGGACTCTCAACGGATCTTTACCAGCAGCCCTGCTCCGCAGAGGCCAGCGTCTATGTCTAAATGTCTCCTGCAAGATCTAATCGAAATCTTCACAAGCGCTTCTCCCACACGGTTTCGAATGCCAACTCTTACGCGCGGTTCTCCCAGGCCTTCTTGACCAATCCCCAGTACCGCTCCGGATCATTCCTCATATGCTCGACGTGGCCGCTGCCGGTGAACCTCCCCTTCACGACCGTCAAGCCATTGGCCTCGGCCTCGGCAATGTGCTCCTCGACGTCCTGCGCGAAAATGATGGAGTCCGCATCCGAGTAAACATACGTCCTCGGCGCCTCCTTGCGCAAATACTCGGGCTGCGTCGAGTTCAAGATCTCGCGCATGACGGTGGTCAGCGTCTTGCTCCCCAGCATGGGCGGCAGGTGGAAGAAGACGAAGATCAGCAGCGCAATCGCCAGCTGCATGGGCCAGCGCAGCAGCGGCGTCTTGGGCAGCGCCATGCTCATGGCCACGAACGCCTGCTTGAACCGCGACCGCCCAGGAGCCGAGTCGAACACCATGGCCCGCGCGGGCAGCGGCTTGCCGGTCGCCGCGCGGTACTGCGCCGCCAGCAGGGCCAGGTGCCCGCACCCGCCGTTGGACAGCGCGTGCACGAGGAGGCCGTTGCCGCCGTCGGGCGCGTACGACTGGACGGCGGCCACGGCGGGGGCGAGCTCGCGCTTCTGGCGCCCCTGGCCGTTGAAGAAGAAGTCGTTGGTGGCGGCCGTCAGCAGCAGGATCGGGGTCGTCGGGTACAGCGTGCGGTAGTAGGTCGTGTACTTGGCCACGTGCCGCAGGCTGGCGTCCATCCACGACGCCAGCACGATCAGGTCCGGCGTGTCGGTCGTCCGCGGCACGCCATGCGCGACGGGCTCGCCGGCAGACGTCGGATCGTACAGGTAGGTTTTGTGGTTCAGGCGCTTGAACTCTGGGAGCGCTTGGGGCTTTGCTGCGGCGGCGGGGGCGGCCGTGGTGGCGCTGCCGTTGCTGCTGCCGGGGAGCTTGTCGACAAGCATTTTGCCTTGTCCGATTTCTTTTTTTTCCTTTTTTTGTCGCGTTGGTCCGGAAAGGAAAGACTGCGGGCTCGCGTGTAAATGGAAGTATAGAAGTATACAGTATACAAAAGGAACGGATGGTCGGAAGCCGAGGAACAACGAATCAGGGAATGCCGAGCGAGCGTGTGGATGAAATTTCTTGGAGCTGCCCGGCCTGCCAGGCCATCATCTCCACCACGCGCCGGTGTTCGGCCGTAAACCCAATGGGCGATGGTGCACGACTCAGGGGAAGCGCCATTGGAGCCACGGCATGAGCCGGTCGGGCGGTGAGTTCGGCGCCTCCGTGCGCCCGCCAGCATTGCGCAGCCACTCCTCGTTACACGTACTCAGTCTTCTGCTGCTGCCTAGAGGCACATGTCGGCAGAGTGCTCTGTCTCCCACAGCTCCACGGCGTCGATCAGCCGAGGTTCATCTCTCAGCACGGTCTTATCTTTCCCTGATATCTTTGACGTTGGTCTTGGGTTTCCCACCCAGCCCCATCTTTCGGCATCTCATCTACCATGATTAGTTAATCTTTATCTTTCATCACAGAAAGGTGGTGCCACTCTCCAGAAGATAAGATGCTGCTTCCACCTCCCGAAGGACATTCGTCCGACATCGGGGAGATCCTCACGCGGACGAAGACGGAATAGACATACCACCCTTCAATGTGCCTACGCTGGCGCTCATTGACATCAAACTGGCCTCATGCACCCATAAACCTGAACTAGAGCATTTTTAAATGCCTATTAACAAGTAAAGAGGAAGCAAAAGGCTGCGTTGCGTGGCTGACTCAATTTGGATTGTCCATAGCCGTTCTCTTCTCCCACCATCGTCCTCGCCTGTAACTCGGCAAACGTATTGTGAAGGCTTGTCTTATGAGATCTGGGTAACCCCCGGGGAAAAGAAAAGTAGTTTGTAGCCTCAGTAACCTCTCAAGTTACAGATGGTCTGATACAGTCGACCACACGTCTGGGGACGATTTGCTACCGAGGTCAGAAACGACTTGCCTGTTCAGGAAACTATATTTCCTCATTAGGAAAGTATAAAACACTCCCAGTCTGACAGGCATCCTCAGAAGTGGCTCGGGTGGCGGTCTATCGCTTAAGCAATGACCAATGCAGAGCTCGTGCATGTAAACTCCACCCAAGCCAGCCATCGACCATGAACGACATATCTGCATACAGGGCAGTCGGCGCCATGCCATCACAGCATCAAGCAACATCCTCTACATTCGCCTTCAAGCTGTCCTCCAAACTCGTCCACCCGGGCCTACCCATTTCCTTCAAAAGCGCCTCAGCCTTCTTCGCCGGATGGATCCTACTAAGATCATGCCCCAAACCCGGCTTGTCATCATAAAACTTCCTGTCCGGGTAAAGACGGCGGAAAACCTCCAAGGCCGTGTTCCAATTCCACTCTTCCGCAAAAGCGAAGATGCGCTGTCCTTCAAGTCCAGGCTTCGTCAGCGCCGCCACGTGGAGGAGCGCCGTGTCCTGGACGTCGACAAAGTACTCTACATTGCAGAAGTGTATCAGCCCATGCAAAGCCCAACCAGCTTCCGTCAAAGACGCAGCAATACTCACGAGGCGCCAGGACGTGCCAAGCGGGCTCCGGAAGCTTTCCCTGAAACAACGCAACCGCCAAACCCGACGTCGTCGGATGACCCTGATTCTTCGGATCAAGGCTCTTGCCAAAATTCCAGTTCGGAAGAACTACAGCACTGTCAGCATTCACGCCTGAAGATCCGGAAGTCCCCAAAAAAAAAAAAAAGCACAACCCACCAGTATTCACCCTAAACCCCGGCTTCTCCTCCTCAACCCACTTCCAAACCGCCCGCTCCGCTTGCGTCTTACTCGCGCCATAAACCGGAACGGTCCTCAACAGGTCATACGGCGGCGGAGCCCAAGCTTCCTCCACAACCTTCTCGTTCCACGACGCCTCGTCGATGTCGAGCCCCACGTCCGGCTTGGGCGTGTACGCAGCAGTGGACGACGAGGTGTACACGAAGCTCCTGACACCAGGCTCCCTCATCGCCGAGCGGAGCGCGTTGACCGCGCCGGCGACGACGACGGGGATGACGGCGTTGGGGTCGGGGTCGCCGTTCGTGATGGAGGCGACGTGGGCGACGGCCGAGACGCCCTTGACGGCGTCGTCGAAGGCGTGGTCGTCGGCGGCCATGTCCGGGACGCGGAAGAGCGAGAAGTTGCCCCGGCCGTGCGTGCGGTCGAAGAGGTCTTGCACCCAGGCGCTCTTCTCGACGTCGCGCACCGTGCCGCGGACTTTGAAGCCGGCGTGGAGGAGCTGGTCGGCAATGTGGCTGCCCAGGAAGCCGTTGACGCCTGTGACTAGGACGAGGGAGCCCGGGGGGAGGATGGAGCTTTGTTGTTGAGACATTGGGTTGGTTTGGAGGGGGTTTGGTGGGGTCTGTGGAGGGATTGGTGTTGAAGAGGATTCGAGACGGTGGTGCTAGATGCTTGCTCGGCTGTGTGCGTGGATTTTATATTGGCGAGCTGGCGCACGTGGTTGATCAATAACGATGGGGGACCCCGGATCAGGAAGAAGGCGAGCGGCTGCGGGACATGGGGACGATGTCTGATTGGGTCGCCTACTCCATCTGACTGTGCCGCACCGCGCCACGTTCGACGCTGGAGGATGAGAACTAAATCCTTTTGCTGACATGGACGTAGAAAAAGGGAGATAACCTCTCTACTGCGGGGTAATTGGGAGTAGGAATGAAAGGAATGGCTTACAATGGTATCAAGGAAGAATCCACTGCCGGGTAATTGGGAGTAGGAATGAAAGGAATGGCTGACAATGATATCAAGGAAGAATCCATACAATTTCAAGAACGTTCAATGGTTCAGCTCCTATGCACTCAAGACTCGTCATGCTGCTGCCTAATAATGCCGCCCCGACTTCTTGAGCCTAAACATACGTGGCTTTTGTTCCGAGGACAGAATTCAGATGGGATACTCCAGATAAAGCTCATGGAACGGACGCTGATGTACATGTATCTACGTTGAGATTCATCTAGTATGTGTTAAAGTTCGAAGAGTTGCACGTAGCTTTTCCTCTATGAGATATTAATGTCAGATCAGCGTCTTCGTGAACAATCCATTCAAACTTCAACAAAATGGGGGTTAAAACTCAATAACCAGCACCCCACACACTCAACACCTCCCTCCACCCCGCACACCCTTCCCCTCCCCACCACCCCCTCACGCAGACCTAGGACTATACTGCCTCGCAGCAAAATACCGATACCTCCCCGCACACCTCCTCCGAAACGCCCTCCCCCAAGCAACCATCACCACAGCCGTCACACCCAGCGACAACGTCAAACACCCCAGCAACGTGAACATGCGGGACGTGCCCATATTCTTCAACCACGGCGGGAGCGCGAAGACCAGGGCCATGGCGAGGAGGTTGCGGATCATTGCGACGGCGACGAGGGCGTCGCCGACGATCTGTTATTTGCGTTTATTGGTCGGTTGCTGTGCGGGAGAGAGAAGGGCGGGACTTACGTCTGTGTAGGAGTCTTGGGCGTAGGTGAGGGTGATGTCGGCGACGGCGCCGACGCCGAAACCGAGGAAGGCGGCGCCCATGGCGTTGCTGATCCAGGGCATGCCCTTTTGAGGAGGAGGAGGAGGACGTTAGTCAGGCTTGCACGCACATACGCCATGGAGTCTGAACGGATGGTGTTCTACACGTACCTTGGCGATGGTCAAGCCGTACAGCAGGATGCCGAGGGGGATCATGAGGCTGGGGAAGAAGTAGAGATGAAGTCGCATTTCCGGGTCGTAGATGCCGCCCTTCCTTTTGGCGATGAATAAGATGTAACGGTCCACGACGAAGCCTCCGAAGAAGGCGCCGATGATGGAGCCGATGGCTGGGGGAAGATTCATGTTTCCGATGCCGATGGAGGAGAAGAAGTAGGGCGGCATGGCGTACAGTGTCGATTGGGTGGTGGCGAGGATGGCGAGGCAGGAAATGGCGATGCCGTACTGGAAGGCTGTGAAGGCTATCGCTGGAAAGCTGAATAGGATGACGAAGGGCTGCCAGTAGTGTCTGAGGATGCTGTGGCCGTGGTCGGTCTTCAGGCTGACCAGGCGGTGCCTGGTCCAGTATGAGTTTAGCGGGATGCTGTGGTCGATTGGAACGGCGCGACGGCGTTGGTTTTTGCCTCCTCCGGATGAGCTTGGTCTGTCGGGCTTTCCTTCGGCTATGGCCCCGACAGTGGCATCGGACTTGATCATATCCTTATTATCCGTCGTCTCTGGAGCCTCCACAGCGTCGTCGTTGCGCACGACGGATACACCTTCGATGAGAGGGATGTATCGAGTCTCTTCAAGGAAGAAGATCATGAGAAGCAAGGTGACTCCGGTAAATATCGAGACCCACCAAAATGCCCACCGCCACCCTTGCGATGCTCCAATGTAGCCAGCCGCGACAGGAGCAAGGGAGTTCTGCCAGGCATTAGTTCGAGATCGTACAACCTTGCCAGGGCTCTGGAAAGGTGGTATACTCACGCCGAAGGTGACACAGACAAGGTAGATGCCGTTAACGGAACCGCGTTGATGGACAAAGAAGAGATCGGAAACCTGCGGCGCACGCAATCTGTGAGCAACACACCCTTACACAGGGAGCCGCACATTTTACCGTAACTTGAAACAACGTCTCATTGACTGCACCAGCGAGACCTGACAAGAACTGAGTCGCAAAATACTCCCCCGTACTCCCCATCTTCGCCTGCCACACGGAACACGCGAAGAGAATAAGCGAAGTGAGAATGTAAACCGGGCGTCGACCGAAGCGAAGAGCAACGGGTACAAACATCCAGCAGCCGATGGACAGCGCAGCAAGGTTCGTGGCAAAGCCGTTTGTGAGATTGTCGTAGGAGATGCCCAGCTCCATGTTGAGGCTGGCCCAGAGAGGGACGCCGACGGTCAGAGATGCGAAGACGAAGATGGTGTAGAAGCTGAGCAGACACATTTGCAGGGCCTTGCGGCCCTTGCTCCAGTTCTGATGCGATTAGGCCTTGTCGCTATTTGCAAGTATAGATGGGAACGTACCAGCGGATCATTTGGATCCGACGTCGGCGAGGGCCTGAGGTAAACAGCATCTCCTTGGCTGTCCTCAATCCGTGTGGTTCCGGGAGGAAAGCGTTCGTCGTAGCTTGACTGGCCGTTTGAGTCTTCAGGATCCATGACAGTAGCGGATTCGAGGGGAGGTAGCAGCTGGCGCGAAGAGAGTTGTCCGATAGTTTTGGACGACGAGGGTTTAAATGCCGCTTCGCCAGTCGTGCCTATCTCTACATCGCCCGTGTACGTCTTGGTACGCGGGGTAGTGCGACAGCAAGGCGCACTGTTTCCGCCGGTGCACTATCTCTCTGGCGTGGCCTTCAGTGTCCCAGATGTGAAGGGAACTGACGCAGCGGCGAAGATGCGCTTTACCGATGGAGAAAGCAGCCTGGAACGAGCCAATCAGACGCTTTTGCGCCGAAGGCTGAGATACGCCTCTACCCGATCGGGAATCCAGACGCGGAGTAGCCGCCCCGGCTCTATCTCAGCCCCTCAGCCCGTGCAACCCCCCCAAGGGCGCAAATTCATGTGATTGGATTAATGCGGGGGCCGCTGTGGTCCTTGGGTCTTGCGGAATTCGCCCGCAGATCTCGGTCTATGTACTCGGGGCCGAAGAGTGGGTACGTCGCGGGCTTATAAGTAGCCTGGGACTACAATCCTCTTTCCGTAGCCGAATCGCAATATTCTGTAACTGCGAGAGCATCCGACGAAATGACTAGAGCGGAAGATGAGGTCACCGAGCAGCCATGGCAGCTGCGGGTAGCTTCCAAGCGTGAAAAATGCCTTGCGGGGATTCCCTCGGGATGGAGGCTCTCTGAGGCGTTCAAGAAGTCCATCGGAGCAAGCCTAACAACAGAGACGAACCTGATCGAGCTCGAAGCAGTTTCTCGGAGCGGCGTTCTATCCGCGAAGGAGCTGAAGATCACCGAGACTGGCACGGCGTCTGACCTGCTGCAAAGGCTTCGGAGCGGTGAAGTATCTGCCGAAGAGGCAACGGTCGCTTTCTCCAAGAGAGCAGCAGTTGCGGGACAGCTGGTTGCTCCCATGTCTTCCTGCTTGTTGGAAATTCCGGAACGCTGATTGTACGGACAGACGGCATGCTTAACGGAGACTTTCTTCGACCAAGCGCTTGAAAGAGCGAGATTCCTCGACGAATACATGAAGCGGGAAAAGAAGCCCTTTGGACCGCTCCACGGCCTCCCCATTAGTATCAAAGACAGCTTCTGCGTGAAAGGCGTAGACACAACGATTGGATTTGTCTCTTTCCTCGACAACCCGCCGGCATCAAAGAACTCCGCGCTCGTCCAGCTGCTCTTGGATCTCGGTGCCGTTCTTTACTGCAAAACAAATATCCCTCAAACAATGATGGTAAGTAGGCAAAAATCAAGAAATGGGTCTGAGTGCTGGTGGGGCAGCCTGGGGTATCAACAACACGAATAAAATCTGCAATGGTTGCCTCGCATCAAAAGGAAAAAGCGTCAGACTCAGAAACGACAATTCACAGGTGCCAGAAAGTAAACCTTCGGTATGCGCTGACTTTCAAACAGACCGCAGACTCGGACAACAACATCTTCGGACGCACACTGAACCCCCACAACACGAGCTGGACCGCCGGCGGATCCAGTGGAGGCGAAGGCGCACTGGTAGCCCTGCGAGGCTCACTCCTCGGCGTCGGCACGGACATAGCCGGCTCAATCCGTATCCCGTCGCTCTGCTGCGGCGTCTACGGCTTCAAGCCAACGGCAGGTCGCATTCCATTTGGCGGCCAGGTGTCTCCCGGCTTGCATGGCGCACCCGGATTGGTTCCCTGCGCGGGGCCCATTGCCACGAGCCTCGCGGACCTGGAGCTCTTCTTCAAAGCGGTGCTGGACGCGGAGCCGTACGACTACGACTCCGGCGTGCACGCCGTTCCGTGGTTATTGTCGCCCGGGAGTGCGCCTGAAGAGCTCCATCGGCGTCCGTTGAGGATAGGCGTCCTGCCTGAGGATCCCGCGTTTCTCCTTCACCCTCCTGTGAAGCGCGCGCTGGCAGACGCGAGCGCTGCACTCGCAAAGGCTGGTCACGACATCATCAAGCTCCCGTTCGAGCCCACGACCGACGCCGCAACGGCCAACACGCTTTCCTTCCAGATGTTCGCGTTGGACCCGCTGGACACGTCCATGGGCCACATCAACAAGTCCGGGGAACCCCCTATACCATCAGTCGCGCTCGCGGTACCACCGGGGGCTCAAAAGCATATTTACACCATTGATGAACTGGCGGGGTTGAATGTGCAGAGGGCCAGATACGCCCAGCGTTGGCGTCAGACGTGGCTGGACAACAAACTTGACATTGTTCTCGCGCCTGGAGCCCAGAGCACGGCTGTGCCGCACGACACCTACGGCCTTCCTCCGTACACGGTGATTTGGAACTTACTCGACGTGAGTGGAGGCGCTCCAAGGTGACATGACGAAGCTGACTTGCTGAGCCAGTATCCTGCCTGTATAATCCCATACGGAAAGGCGTCCAAGGAACTCGACCCAGAGCCGATGATGACTGAGTCGCCGGCGTGCCCGAATTGTAGGTCGTTGGATACAAACAGGATCCCGAACCCTCGAGGCTAACAATGGCAGATGTTCCAAAAATAAATAACGGCGCACCACTGGCTGTGCAAATTGTCGCGCCAAGGTTCGGCGACGAAAAGTGTCTTGCAGCTGCGCGGATCGTAGACGAGGTCCTTAATGCAACTCAATAGTCTCTTCTGAGAGAAAACGCGCGGTTGAGTATCAAGAAAGTGAGGGAAACGGTGGCCAATGATATCTGGGGCAAACATTGTGGGTATATGTAGGACTTCTGTGCTAGCTTTCAAAGACATCTCATAGAAGTCATATATCGGTAAGCATGCTTCGCCGTTGGCACTCGATCGGCCTGCTCTTATAGGGGCTGGTTGGTCCTGCAAAGATTGCTGAGATCGGTGAAGTTGCTTCCAACAGCACTCAGTCGTAGGAGAGTGCTCGCTTTTGAATGAGTATGTCCAAGCCATCGGTTGCATTCACATTTCGAGATTTGGGAGACCTGAACTTCTCCGGGGATGACGACCTCGTAGTATTGCGATACCTCAAGTTGGCACTCCAGCCGGCGTCCACAACTCGGATGACTCTTCTGACATACCCACTGAAGCGGACTCTCCACAGATTCAGGAAAATACTCTTCAATCTTTCGATATGCTCGTCCCGAACAGTGGAACAGCCAATGATCATCAGCGGCCAGCAATTGCTTTCGGTAAATGGATATGCGGGGTCCGGCCCTTCACGAGCATCGTCTTGCACTGCACGGAATGGGGCTGTGCCAAACACAGCGTGAGCCTCTTCGACGCGCTTCTGAATCTCCGGGCTGATAGCGTGGGTGGTAAGTGGCTCCATAATCTTGAACAAGAAGATCTCCAAAGCTAGAATGTAAAGATGCGGTATACAATCGACCTCCAGGGCCAGTGTAGGCTCAACGGATCTGTCAGCGCCGAGGACTAGTGATTTGTTGAACTCCAGCCGACGCTTGCTCTCCTGAATTTCCTCGAGACATCTCTGTGCCTTGGCCATGAGCTTCTCATCGAGAGGAACAGCGCGGCTAAGACGAGCAGTGTCGACCAAGAGAGTGAATAGGCGGGGGACGGATCCGAGAAGAGGTGAGTCAGTCCAATCTGAAGCGTCAGGCGCCGGACGCACCGAGAGGCAGAGTTCGAGTTGAGCCCAGTCCTGCTCGTCCGGCAGCTGGTTAGTAAACAAGGCGCGAGTCGAGAGATGGTACACTGCCGATTCAGCATGCATCCTCAAGAAAACGAATTGGCTCGTGGATGTGGCTTCCCGCACCATGTCGGCCATGCGGGTCCTCAAGATGCGGGAAGAGGTGTTGAAATGGACCATGGACTGACTGAATTTGTCGGAGCGCAGCTCCTCGTACAGGCCCAAGAAGGTGATGGTGACGAGGAGGGACTCGTCGGTCGGGTTCAAGGAGCTCATGTTCTGGCGCAAGCCTCTGACGGCCTTTGCGTAGTAGGGCACGGCAGGATCGCCGTTCTTCGACTGCAGCCATGAAAGATGGTGGCAAGCCAGGGCCAGGAGGGCATCCATGACCCAGGGCGTGCTGTACGCGACGGAGCAGAGGCGAGACTGATCATGGTAGACGGGGTCGGCATGCTTGCGCCACAGTGAAGGGAGGATTTTGGCATTGAAGAAGTTGAACAACAAGTCCTCGCGTGCGGACGGGAACGGAGAAAGACCCGAGAGGGCCTTCGGCGGCGAGGGCGAGCGGCGCACTGCGAGGCTACGCAGCTTTTCTTTACGAGGTTCTTCTTCACACGGTGCTGCGGGACATGGTTCAACAGAACCGGAGCTTTGTGGCGTCGAGCCGGGCGTCTCTTGCGGAGTAGGCGGGGCATCCCAGATGCAATCGAGGCCCAGGCGCTCGCAGGTGTGACAGCAGGGCTTGCGTTCGTCGCACTTCTTGCGGCGGCGGCGGCACGTGAGGCAGCCGGTCTTGGTGCGCAGGCGGGGCGGCGGGCGGCGGTGAGGCGGAGCGGCGGCGTCGCGCCCTTGGGCAGGGCTCTGGGCGCCGCTCATGGGGCCGCGGGCAGGCAGGGACACAACGGCGGTGCATAGAGAGCGACGCGTGACGGGCGCCGCGCGGGCAGAGAGGACGGTTGGTGGTTAGGCATGGGTGAGGGGGTGGATGCGGCGCCTGTTCCGCCCGCAGCCGAGGTCGTTCCGCTCCGCCCGCCGCCTTCGCTGCCTCTCCGTCTCCCCCGCGTCCTTCTTGCTGGGCCTTGATCATCGTCCCCAGCTGTGCTCGTCGTGGCAAACTGTCCATCCGCCGGCCTCACCCCTCGGCTCCGCTCGAGCGCCGCCAGCTGCGCCAGCGGAAAGCCGTTCAGGCGTTTCAGAGCCGCGCGTCGAATCTCACCTTCCTGTCCATCTCGCTGCGGGCTTTGTGTCCACGCGACCACCAGGCCGCCAGGTATGAGGCTCTCAGTCAATGTCTTGAGCCTTCCAATCAGACGTTCGCACTGCCATCGCTCTGCAGCCATCCCGCTTCGCTCTTTGATTGGCCCTTTCTTTGCCTCCCGCGTGCTGCTCCACGGGGAAGAACAGAGAGCAGGCCGCGGTCGGGGAAAGAATTGCCCTCATTTGGCGGGGCACCGCAGATAAGACGATGCGCTGGCGATGGCGATGCAACAGCGAAATGCTCGATGCCGATGGCTGCGCGCGCACGTGGCCAACTCGGGCCAAACTTGCCAAATTCTGTCCATTGCCGATCTCAGCGCGCAGCGTCACTGCGAACCCGGCCACGACATCCTCCAGCGCGAACCCCACTGCACGACCGCCTGCTCCGACAGTGGAAAGCCGCGGACGCGTGTGGAATTTCTCTTCCGTCCCGCAGACTGGCGGTGCTGCGTCTATATCAGATGCCGCTCGCTCGCTGCACCAGACGCCTTCTGCCCACCAGGCCCCAGGACTGTCCTCGAGTCTCTGCACTACTACCCAAAGGCAATCTGCGCTCCCAGCCGGTTCAGCTCGCTCGTTGATCGCCTGCTCTGTCCGAAGAAGCACCTAGTTTCCTTGCCTCTTTCGGCCAGATCCCCCCGCCGCCACCACCATGACCGTGACCACGAAGAGAGCTGAGCCTCGCAGGCTTGCCGTAGGCGTAGTCGGCATCGGACGCATCGGACGGCAGCACGCCCTGAACGCCCTCCACAACGTGCGCCGCACCCGGCTGCTCTGCGCCTGCTCGCCCGCGCCCCAGGACCTCGAATGGGCCGACGAGCACCTGATCCCCTACGGCGTCAGCGTCTACCGCACCTTCGACGAGATGATCTCCGAGCCGGGACTCGAGGCCGTCATCATCGCCTCGACCACCAAGGTCCACTACGAGCAGGTCGTGGCGTGCATCAAGCGCGGCCTGCACGTGCTGTGCGAGAAGCCGCTGTCCATGACCGTGCCCGAAGCGCAGGCCATCGTCGACCTGGCCTCGCAGCCCGAGCACGCGCACCTGAAGGTCATGACGGCCTTCTCGCGCCGCTTCGACGACTCGTACCAGAACGCCGTCCGCGCGATCCACGCCGGCAAGATCGGCACGCCCGTCGTCGTGCGCAGCGAGACGCGCGACAAGTTCGACGACAGCGACTTCTACCGCCGCTACGTCATGGCCAACCCGGGCATCTTCATCGACACGGCCGTGCACGACATCGACCTGACCTTCGCCTTCCTGGGCAACGCGCTGCGGCCCAAATCCTGCCACGCCATCGGCACCATCGCCCGCCACAAGGACCTCGCCCAGATCCAGGACGTCGACAACGCCACCGGCTGCGTGGAGTGGTATCCTCCCGCCGCCGGCGCCGTCGCCCCCATCTCCTACTACTTCTGCAGCCGCATCATGCACCACGGCTTCGACAACCCCACCGAGATCATCGGCACCGACGGCGCCCTGAAGATCAACCTGCACCCGCGCCGCGACCTGATCGTCACCGCCGACAAGAACGGCATCGGGAACGACGTCATGCCCGACTTCTACGAGCGCTACGAGAAGGCGTTCGTCACCGAGCTGCGCGTTTTCGCCGACGCCGTCTTGGATGGTACGGAGCTTCCCTACCCGCTCGAAGTTGCCGTGAAGGGCATGGAGATTGCGTCGGCGTTGCAGGAGAGTTTGAGGACCGGGAAGAAGATCGAGTGGGATGAGGATGGGCGGAGAATAACAAAGTAAGTCATGCGTCGTCTTGATGCTGACCCACAGAACCAGGACAAGATGAATGAAACCCAGAAACTTGAAAGAATAAATGAATAAATAAAAAACAGTAAAGATTCTGAAACTCTTCCATTCCCATATGGTGACTTGTCCTGAGCAGGGCTCGAAGCGATTGACTTTGAACTTTGAACCCGCAGCACTGTCTATAGAACGTACTGCTCCCCTGTTTCCAGGACTTTTCCTGGAAATCAGCCTTTACTTCCACAGTCTGTACCAGACGCTGTTCTGTTCGAGCGTCTGCTAGATTAGACAGGAACAGTCTTACCAGTAATAGAGTAGAAAATTCTCTCCTGATCCTTTCGAGGCAAAGAGAAAGAAAAGTACGTGAAAGAGAGGAGGGAACAGAAGTAGAACGGGAGAAGGAGGAAGAAGAGCAGGGGAGAAAGAGGAAGAAGAATAGGTGAGAAGAAGGAAGAAGATTAGCGGATAAGGAGGAAGAAGAGCAGAGGGTGAAGAAGAGAAGAAGCAGAAAAGTAGCAAAGCAAAGGATCCCACACACCCGGCATCTCTCCCAGCAGCGCAAATTGAAGAACCAGAATCCCGGACAGTCACCTCTGAGGTATCAGACGACCACTAAAATACCCATGAAAGAAAGGAAAATTCTTTCAGCCAGCCCTGCGTCGCTCACGAGTACCCGTCGGTAGCCCCGACAAATCCTTACCCACCCACCCACTCCCCACCTCTAAGCGACCAAGACTCCGATGGCGTGACTAGATAGCTTCCCCTCAAATTTGGGCAGTTGTGGGCGTGATCCACTGTTATTTTCACTGGAGTTCTTGATTGACCCCGGCTATGCGAACGCTTCTTCTCCCTGTCAAAGATCTGGTGATGCAGCCAGCTTACATTCAACGACCCATCCCAGTCACCCCAAAGCTCTCTGCACGCCCCGACGCGGGAGTCAGGAGATAGGAAGAATTCCAGCGGAACTTGTCACTGGATGCACGATCCAAGCAGCTTTTAAGCAGACAATGCGACAGACGAGAATATCTGCTGGCGATTTACGTCGGGGACTCCCGGGCGTTGTGGTGAAGAGAGGTAGTGATTATCTTCGGTGTCAATCATCCATTTATGCTCCCAGGAGATCTGTTTCGTGGTGATATGGAGAAAGCACGTAAGTAGACATCCGAAAGCTCAGCAAGAGAGGTCCAAAGTGCGAAAAAAAGGGCGTGAAGCAACTCAATCGCATCGCCAACGATTATCCGGTGGCTGCAAGCTTGTCAAATTAGCCGGAAAATAGCTCGCTCCTTCAGCAGATTCGATTACGAGCGCAAAAGAAGAAGTCCGGGTATCTCAGCTCGGATACATGACCGCGCTTACGATTCCCATAAGAACCAAGGAAGTTGGTTGGCCCTGCCGCCCAAAGCTTTGACCACACCCGCGAGTCACGTAGCAGCGATGCATCAGCCATCATCGAGCGAGGCGCTGAGCGCTACCCTTTGCAGAAAGAAAGGCGGCCGGCTCCGCGTGTGTGTGGGAAGGAAGACAAAAAAAATGATGCGGTGGGGAGCGCAAAACACCGGCTCACACCACCATCGTTGCAGATCATCGCCTCTTTTCTCGATTCTCTTAGTATGTCGTTGCAGCTGTTTCTATCATTCCAGTCCATAAATTTCGTTCCGAAACAAAGCGCCCCCACCAACGCCGAACCCATGCTTGATATACCGATTTCGATCTTGCCGCTACAACTTGGAAAAAACGGTGGCGACCTGGCCGCTCATGTCGACCAGGGTGCTCTTGTTCTTCACCCAGGCTTCAAGACCCTTGCGGCCGTTCTCGACGCCAACACCGCTGCTCTTCCAGCCACCGACGCTCATCTCGGCAGGACTCTCGCCCCAGGTGTTGATCCAGGTGATGCCGGCCTGGAGCTGCTGGATGAGCTTGTGAGCGGTGTTCAGATCCTTGGTGAAGACGCCGGCAGCAAGGCCGAGAGGGGTGTCGTTGGCGCGGCGCACAACCTCGTCGACGGACTTGTAGGTCAGGATGGTCATGACGGGGCCGAAGATCTCCTCCTTGACGATCTTCATGTCGTCGGTGCAGCCGGTGAAGACGGTGGGCTGGACCCAGAAGCCGGACTTCAGCTCGGCGGGAATGTTCTGGGGAGGCTCGAGACCACCGTGCAGCAGCTTCGCGTGGTCGACCTCAATGCCGTGCTTGATGTAGGAGAGGACCTTCTTGTAGTGGACCTCGCTGACGAGCGGGCCGAAGTTGACGTTCATGTCGAAGAGGTCGCCAGGGCGGACGTACTGGATCTTCTCGAGCAGACGCTTCTCGAAGGCGGGCAGCATGGACTCGGGCACAAAGACACGCGTACCGTTGGTGCAGACCTGGCCGGTGCTGAAGAAGTTGGCCATCATGGCACCATCGACGGCCGTCTCGACCTCGCAGTCGGGAAGAATGATGCACGGAGACTTGCCGCCCAGCTCCATGGTCACGTACTTCATGCCGCCAGCGGCAGAGGCGGCGACCTTCTGGCCAGTGCTGACCTGGCCGGTGAAGGAGACCTTGGAGATGCCCGGGTGAGCAGTCAGGTAGGCACCCACGTCACCGGCACCCTGAACAATGTTGAAGACGCCCGGAGGCACGCCCGCGTCGATGTAGATCTGGGCGAGAGTCTCGCCGTGCAGCGGGGTGAACTCGGACGGCTTGTAGACCATGGTGTTGCCGGCAGCGAGGCAGGGGGCCGACTTCCAGAGAGCGCTGCAGTCGTCACACGTCAGCAGGCGACCGCCAATTGGGCAGCTGGAGGGGAATTGGGGAGTGCGCACATCTGGATGGGGTAGTTCCAGGCGCCAATGCCGGCACACACGCCCACGGGCTCCTTGCTGGTGTACACCCACGCGTCGTCGCGCAGACGCACCGTCTCGCCGTTCAGGCCGCCGCCAGCCACCATGTTGGCAAAGTACTCGAGCACATCGGCGCCGGTGACGACGTCGACGGTGCTGGTCTCGCTGTAGGCCTTGCCGGTGTCGTGGGTCTCCTGGCGGGCGATGTCGTCGTTGCGTTCGCGCAGCAGGGCGACGGCCTTCAGCAGCACGCGGGCGCGCTGCATGGGCGGGGTGGCGGCCCAGGCGGGGAAGGCGGCGGCGGCGGAGGCCACGGCAGCGTCGACGTCGGCATGGGCGGCCTGCTGGACGGCGGCAATGGGCGTGCTGGTGGCGGGGTCGACGGAGTGGAAGGTGAGGCCGGAGGACGCGGGCTGCGGGCGGCCGTCCCAGAACAGCTGGCGGGTCGCGTAGGGGAGGGCGGGCATGGTGGTGAGGGGCGCGCTGCAGGAACGAGGGCGCGGCGGGCGATAGTGACGACGACCAGGACGAACGGCGGCGCGGCTTATCTCTGGGGAGCTGGAGACGCGGCGCCGGGGCGGGATCCCACTGCCAATTCAAAACTTTTCATCCAGCCTCCACCGTGGATATCGTAACCGCAGCGGGCAATTCGCCAGGCACGCTTTACCAGCCCCAGTATGGCGTACGCCGAGCCCTGCGCGCGGCCGTGCTTCTGGCGGCCTTCGCTGCAGCGCCGCCGCCGGGGCCTAAGGCTGTCCGCCGTTGCGCAGCGCCGCCGCCAGCGCCTCGAGCCCGCAAGTCCCGCCCCGGAACGCTCACCGACACGCGCCATCTGCCGCGGTGGGCTGACAGCCGTGCCATCGCGCCCGCTGCCTTATATACCGGCGGCCCAGGCACTGTGGGGAGGCTCCAGCAGCCTCCGACGCTGACCCTAGCCCGCCCGACGACGAACGACCACGCCCGCACGCGCTCGAAATCTCTTTAGCACCACCCGTCCCGCGCCGTCTGTCTCCTCCGCCAGCTCCCTCCTGCTCCAAATCCCCCGCGCGGCCCGGCCCCTTCGCTGCTGTCGCGTCTCGTCCCGCCTCCCCAGCCGCCACCATGACCACCACCCAGCTCCCCGCCGGCGCCGCCAATGACTTCGACTTTGTCATCGTCGGCGGCGGCACCGCGGGCTGCGTCATTGCCAGCCGCCTGTCCGAGTACCTCCCGCAGAAGAAGGTGCTGATGATCGAGGCCGGCCCCTCGGACTTCATGGACGACCGCGTGCTGCTGCTCAAGGACTGGCTCAACCTGCTGGGCGGCGAGCTGGACTACGACTACCCCACCACCGAGCAGCCCATGGGCAACTCGCACATCCGCCACTCGCGCGCCAAGGTCCTGGGCGGCTGCTCCTCGCACAACACCCTCATCTCCTTCCGCCCCTTCAAGTACGACTGCGACAGGTGGCTCGAGCAGGGCTGCTCTGGCTGGGACTTCAAGACCTTCATGCGCGTGCTCGACAACCTGCGCAACACCGTCCAGCCCGTCCACGAGCGCCACCGCAACCAGCTGTGCAAGGACTGGGTCCACTCGTGCTCCACCGCCATGGGCATCCCCGTCATCGAGGACTTCAACCAGGAGATCCGCAGCACCGGCGCCCTCAAGCAGGGCGTGGGCTTCTTCTCCGTCTCCTACAACCCGGACGACGGCCGCCGCAGCAGTGCCTCGGTCGCCTACATCCACCCCATCCTCCGCAACGAGGAGAAGCGCCCCAACCTGACCGTCCTGACCAACGCCTGGGTCAGCAAGATCAACGTCGAGGGCGACCGCGTCACCGGCGTCGACCTCACGCTCCAGAGCGGCGAGAAGCGTGTCCTGCGCTCCAAGGCCGAGACCATTCTCTGCGCCGGTGCCGTCGACACCCCGCGTCTCATGCTCCTCTCCGGTCTTGGCCCCAAGCAGCAGCTCCAGGACCTGGGCATCCCCGTCGTGCGCGACATCCCCGGCGTCGGCGAGAACCTCCTCGACCACCCCGAGACCATCATCATCTGGGAGCTCAACAGGCCCGTTCCCCCGAACCAGACCACCATGGACTCGGACGCCGGCATCTTCCTGCGCCGCGAGGCCCCCAACGCGGCCGGCAAGGACGGCGACATTGCCGACATCATGATGCACTGCTACCAGATTCCCTTCTGCATGAACACGTCTCGGTGAGTGAAGCGAGCGAAAGCGTGACAAGCAACGTGACTGACATGCAACCAGCCTGGGCTACGACACGCCGATCGACGCGTTCTGCATGACGCCCAACATCCCGCGCCCGCGCTCCAAGGGCCGCATCTACCTGACGTCGGCGGACCCGTCGGTCAAGCCGGCGCTGGACTTCCGCTACTTCACGGACCCGGAGGGCTACGACGCGGCGACGATCGTGGCGGGCTTCAAGGCGGCGCGCCAGATCGCCGAGCAGGAGCCGTTCAAGTCGTGGCTCAAGCGCGAGGTGGCGCCGGGCCCGGCGATCCAGACGGACGAGGAGCTCAGCGAGTACGGCCGCCGCGTCGCCCACACCGTCTACCACCCGGCCGGCACCACCAAGATGGGCAACGTGGCCCGCGACCCGTACGCCGTCGTCGACGCGCAGCTCCGGGTGCGCGGCCTCCGCGGCGTGCGCATCGCCGACGCCGGCGTCTTCCCGGAGATGCCGACCATCAACCCCATGCTCACAGTGCTGGGCGTGGGCGAGCGCGCTGCTGAGCTGATCGCCGAGACGTGGGGCTGGAAGGGTCTTCAGAAGGAGAGGTTGTAGGCCGAGAAGGGAGAGTTGTGGGCTTTTGGACGGACGTTCTGCTTGGGCTAGGATCCCGGGCGGTTGTGCCCTTGGAAAAGGGACATTGACATACTTTTGTGGAAATTTTTGGGCTAGATGGGTCTTCTTTATATGGCGCTTGTGTGGATACCATTATGCGTTGATGTACCTACCGCAGACAAGAGAGACAGAGAGGCAAAGAGAGGGAAGACAGACAGAGGGCGAGAGCAATGGCAAGCATAGCATCGTTGACAGACTCACGAAGCATCGCACAATCCAGGCGTCCCCCGTGCTCGCGTGAGCAGCGTCCATCGCTGGCAGCGGAGCGGAGCGGAGACCAGAATTCATGCAGGCACGCCCCGTTCGTTCCGACCTCGGCCGTTTTCCCCCTCCCGATCATCCTCGATCCCTCCCTCCCCACCGCCGCCCCCCGACTCGTGCGCCAACCGTCATTATCGCCCGTGCCCGGTGCCCGGTGCCCGGACTGCCGCCTGCCGGTGCGCCGGGGCTGTTCTCCGCAGCTGCGCCAACCTCGTCAACGCCGCGACTTCGCGACTTATCGGAGCAAAGCAGCAGCAGCTTCGGCCACGACAGCGCGCTCGCGTGCCGAGAGCCAGACTTTGAGCAGCGCTGTGCAACTAGGTGCTGCGTCGGTCGCCACCAGTTCGTCAATTGGCGACTGTCTCCAGGCTTATCGGCCCCGTCGCGGTCAAGTCGCTGCTGTCCGTCTGCTATCGTCTTGCTCCTTTCGGTCTCTCATCCCATCCTGTCCTTGTCGAGCGACCATGTCGTCTACCGAGAGCGGGGCTGCAAAGTGAGTCGTCTTGAGTTTCTCGTCGCAGGCGTCATCTTCCGAGTCCTCGCTCACATCTCTCCCCTCCCAAAAGGCCCATCCACATCCTCTTCGTCGGCGCAGGCGCTGTAGGCTGCTTCTACGCCTCTCGCCTCCACCACGTAAGTCCCCACGTCTCTCTCCCCCCCTCCCTCCCTCCCTCAGTCTCCTCCTCCTCACACCCCCACCACCCCAGCCCACCAAAAACATCCACGTCTCCCTCGTCGCCCGCTCCAACTACCCCACAATCTCCACCACCGGCATAACCCTCGAAACCCGCACCTTCGGCACCTACACCTTCCACCCACACGCCGTCTACCCGTCCATTCCCGCCGCCGCCGCCGCCACCACGACCCCCCAATGGGACTACGTCATCGTGACCACCAAAGCCCTCCCGGACGTGACGGACGACAGCGCCGCCATCGCGCCGCTGATAACCGAGGACCGCACCTGCATCGTCCTGATCCAAAACGGCGTCGGCATCGAAGCCGCGCACCGCGCGCGCTTCCCCCGCAACCCCATCGTCTCGGCCGTGACGGTCATCAGCGCCGAGCAGCTGCGCCACGGCTACGTGCGGCAGAATCGGTGGACGCGGATAAGCATGGGGAGCTACAGCAGCTCCGATAGCGCTCCCTCGCCCCAGCAGCAGCAGGAGTTGGTGGAGCGCGGCGACGCCTGCGTGCGTGACTTGGTGCGCTGGTTCAACGAGCTGGGCGGCCTCCGCGACGCCGAGTTCCACACGGAGCTCGAACTGCAACAGGTGCGGTGGCACAAACTCTGCATCAACGCGGCCATGAACCCGTCGTCGATCCTCGCCGGGGGGCGGGGCAACGCCGACATGGTCGCGGACCCGGAGCTGCGGGCGCACCTGCGGGGGATCATGGACGAGATCTTCGACGCCGCGCCGCGCATCCTCGGTGCGCCTTTCCCGGACTCGTTGGCGTCGCCGGAGAGGATTCTGACGAGTACGGAGAGGAATACGGGGGGGAAGCCGAGTATGCTGTTGGATTGGGAGAGGGGGGCGCCGCTGGAGATTGAGGTTATTTTGGGCTTGCCGATTCGGATTGCGAGGGAGAGGGGGGTGGAGCTGCCGAGGTTGCAGACGGTGTATGCGTTGTTGAAGAGTCAGGTTAGGATGCGGGATTTGGAGAGGGAGGGGAGGAAGAAGGAGGAGGTGGCGGCGGCGGGGGAGACGAAGTTGTGAGGGGATGGCGGCCTTCTTTCCTCTTGGCTTGCCGGCTTGGTAGGAGGGGCTTTGGGTGTGGAGTGGGTTGTCGCTGTGCTTAGGTAGAGGTAGAAGGCGAATATACTTGAATGGCGGGAAGGGGTTTCTCAAGAAGTCTAGACCGCAGTTTTCCCTTTTTTTCCCCTTCCCCCATTCTGCAACAACTTTCTCCCGTACAAAGCATTCTAATCATAACTGCTGAATTATTCCCAGACGCAAAAGCTTCGCCATCACAGCTCGGCATTCGCGTCGTCTCCGGCTCCTCCGTCCGTCCCACAATACCTATCTCGTCGGCCCGAACCCCCGGCCCGCAGCCGAAATAATGCGCGCCAGCGCCTCCATCGCTCCACCGCTCGGATGCAAAAAGAAAAAAAAAATTCAACCACACTCGCACCAATCCAATTACACATTCCATCTTGAAAGAGGAAAAAGAGACGCTCCAACAACTGTGTTTCGATTGGACCAAGGATCCCACTCGCAGCCGCCCGACACAAACCCCTGTCCACCCACCCTTCTCTTCTACCCTGCCCCAAAGGCGCCTTCCTTCAGCATCCTCCTCCCACGGTGCCAGAGAGGGCAAAAAGAAGAACTCATACGACGGCCGGGACTTGAACCCAGGACCTTCAGTGTGTTAGACTGACGTGATAACCAACTACACCACCATCGCTGTTGTTGGATGGGAATCATCCGTGTTGTTCGGTAAGTGGCAAAAACGTTGCAAGCATTATATACCGATAGATTTTGGAAACGAGGAAGACGGAGTCGAGAACCAGAAGAGCAGTGCGCTCATCGATAGAACCGTGTTTGCTCTCGGAGAGAGGGAACGGGGCCTTGCGCTCTGAAGGCAAACGCAGAAACCCATCGTGCCATCAGAGAAACGCGAAAGCTCCGAACAAGACGAGAAGAAGCGGGAGTGCCGATATCAAGATCCCCTGCGGGATGGTGGCAATCTGGGCGCGTAGCGGTGGTCTGGCACCGCTTCCTGCTGAGGTTTTGTTTGTGGGTGCGTTTGAAGTTGCGGTGGGCCTGACTGCGGGGCCGCTCGATGTGGGTGATGATGGGGAGGGAGAGGCGTTGATGGTTGGGGAGGGGTCGTGTGTGGCTGGTGATTTGCCAGCCTCCTCGCTGTCGGATGTGTTGCGATTGTCTGCAAATCTTGCTCCGCAGTGGGCGAATGAGGAGGTGGGCGGTGTCCAAGGGTGAGAGAAGTCGTGGAGGGTGTTATTCGAGTATGGATCGGTTTCGTAGTCGTTTATGGGGCATTGGTCGTATTTGTCCTCGCCGTAACTGTGTGGCTCGGTCAGTTAAGAAGAGGCGGGACGGAGCAACGAGATTGGACAGGTGAGATTGATGCGTTGCCGGCATTGATGATACTGTCACAGGAGAGCAAATGGACATTGTGCGCCATGACTCGAACTTACTTGCCACCATGACTGATACCTGTAACTGCAGAAGATAAGTCGACATCCAGTCCGTAACAGTCGTCTATTGTAATTGGAAACCGCGCAGATAACCCGTAATCGAGGCCTGCTTCAAAACCGGATCGGCTTGGGGCCTGTGTAATGTGGGCGAGCTGAAAAACCAGGAAAACCGCGAACAGCATGACGGCGCAGGTTCGCAAACGGTGCTTGACGTGTTCCGAAGCTCGTTGAGTTGGAGCCCCGCTCAGCTAAATAACGTCACGTCAGGAATCGATAATATGCATGGCTGCTTACAGGGGGTAAGGAGCACGTCACTTCTCTGGTTCTTGGCGCCTCCAACCTCAAGGATTCCAATGCCCAATCATAGAGAGAGCGGACAACCAGGCCGAAGAGGAGTCCCGACACATGTGGCGACCCGAATATGTCAACTGACGCTCTGTGGAAACATTTCAGAGTGAACAAATGGAATGCATCGTCTTGTTGGATCCCCGTCGTCGCTGCGTTAAGAAGTGGTTCATGCAGAGGCGTTGCGGTTTGATAACTGCCCGGACCGGCACTTAGAGAAAGGATCGACATCGCAGTTCGGATCTGGGTTGCCGGCAGCCTCGACAGGCGGGCGCTCCGCAGATACCTCTGCGTTGCGGACGTCATCATATAGGCCCCTCACGTACATCCTCGTCTCTGCTCCGCGAACGGTCTGCGCTCCGGATAACATGACCCGACGGTCACTCTGGACAAACGTAGCACGCCAATTAGCGCAGCAAATCCGGCTGCTACTGCTGTGGCCTTTTCTTCCTTAGGAGGCGACTTTCGCTAGAGATGTCTTGCAACATCATCGTGCGTTGGAACGAACATTGATGGAGCGTAGCTTAGTGATTGTAGAGCCTGGGGCCTTTGCAATGTCCGTTGCGGGGGATATGACCAGGTGTGGCAATACTAGATCCAGACTGCAGATTATCTTGCAAAGCAGCGGTATAAGCTGTTGCCGTAGCAGAAGACGGACTGTGTCATCGCTGCTCGTGTGGTCTTCAGGATGGCCGGTCTCTTTAGAAGTATGCGAAAACGCTGCAGATTTTGACGTGGGCTTTGGTGAACTCATGGCGGGCATCTGGCACCAGAAGACCTGGATGTCAGAAGATTCCCAATGCAGAAGCTGCGCAAGCCCCATCCGCGCAAGACGGCTTGGTGAAATGGTTGGATGCAGTCGTGTTTGTGCACAAATATTTGCACAGGTCCATTGCAGTCCCCAGATTCCTCCGCGAAACAAGCTGTCGAAGGCATGCGAGCTGCATGCTCGGTGAGTGTTTTCATCTCTGGAAAGACGGTACCGGACCGGAAGATTGTGGTATGGTTAGGCGAGATGGCCGGGATTCCAAGCGCTGAACGAAGCGTCATAGAGGGGCAGAATGAAGCAGGGAGGGCCGGTACTTCATGCGTCCGGCTTCACGGCTGTTAGAGCCTGTCTTCGGATACAAAAGCCGAAGTGAGGATAAGCAATTGCGTGCAGGCGATAATGCAGGACGACCAAAACGCCACTTAGCTGCAGGGCTGAAGCTCTCGGCATCCGGAAAAAGAAGGGCCCCTGCTGTCAATTCCGATCGAACCTCTAAGAAAACGGGGCGGCTGGTTTCAAGGCACCAAGCGAGGCTTTGCAGCGATTGCGAATGGAAACGCGAGCAAGACGGAAAGAAGAAGAGCAGCAGCAGACATGTCAGGGCGATGCACCTTGAAACAAGCCCAGACGCCATCAGACATGGTCCACGTGGCACTATATGCTACTGAGAAAGGTTCGCATTACGCGTTCGTCTCGGCTGGGGCGTCAGAAGAGCTGGGGAAACAACAGGAGAGAAAGTGGAGCAAGGCAGCCAGCGACAGAAACCCGGGTTGCCGCGCTGCGGACGGCCAAGAAGGTTGTTCCCGCGAGATACGATAAGGCTGAGACCCTTGCTGCGCCGCAGCTCGCGTTGCACCCGAAATGCGAAATGGAGGGATGAACAACTTGTAGACTGGGCCATGGAAGCAGAGTGATTGCCTGTTTACTGCCAGCGGAGTACTCACAACTTCCATGTTGGACCAAGAGTGGACGCGTTTACCGGCGCCTTGTGCAGGAATCAAGAACCACCGGAGAGGAAAGTCTTGGACGCCGAGGCCCTTGTATGGAGACTTGTTCCGGAGATCTCGTGTGGAGTCTCATCTTCGCGATCTGATGGTTGACGTAAACACTCTGGGCACTGTCTGATGAAGCGTAGTGGAACTTGGCCCGACCAAGGCAGGACAGCGGCAACGACGCGCCCTGGTGATGCGTGCACGCCGTCTGCCCAAAAGCCATGTCTGCGCTGCGATGGTTGGACGGCAAAATAGGCGCAACGCGGGGTAAGGATTACGAAGCGGGATACAGCAGAGATGGCTACTGCGGACAGAGGAGGGCCGGGGATAGGAGATAGCAGGACTGGATGCGAGCGGTAGCATGGCCAGATCTCGGCCGGGAGCCACGGATCTGGAGTCTCGCGGGCGAGGGCGGCAGACAGCAGACGCGGGCGTTTCAGGGCGGGCAGACGCGTGGAGCGAGCGGTGAGGGCCGGACAGGCCCAATGCATGCGACATAAGCTTAAACGGCAGGCCGAACGCGGCATCAGATAAGATGGAGGGGCCAGCGAGCGCGGGCGACGCGCCGGGCCCTGCAGCGGCGCGTCCAAACACGCCGAGCGCGAGCTGTCGGCCTTCTGGAAGGCGGCGTCTGGCCAATCGCCGCGCCGGACGCAGGCAGGCGCCGCGCACGCCGCGCCAAGGCTCCAGATCACGTCAACCAAATAGTGCATCGCTCATGCCTATCGAAACCTAGGACCGCCGGGGACGCCCTCAGCCAGAGCCATGTCGCACCGCGAGGCCCGTCCTGTCTCCGCCGAGTCCGCGCTGATAAATTTCTGCGAAGCTTGCGGACCTCCGCCGTCCTCGTCCTTATTAGGCCCGTCTCGCCCTCCTTGACCGCGGCCTCGCACCGCACCGCTTAAAAATCAACGTCGGCTGCCCACCAACCGCTCCCGCCGGCCGCAAGCGCCCGCCTTGCTCCCAGTCCTGTCCGTCGCCCCGCCGCTGCCTCAATGCCGCCCAAGACGCCGCTCTCGGCCGTGCTGCCGCCGCTGCTCTTCGGCACCGCCACCTTCAACCACCAGTACAACAAAGACCCCTACGCCCTCGACACCGCCGGCCTGGTGCGCTCCGCCCTCGAGCTGGGCATCCGCGCCTTCGACACCTCGCCCTACTACGGGCCCTCCGAGTCCCTGCTGGGCGCCGCCCTCTCGACGCCCTTTGTGCGCGCAAACTTCCCGCGCGACGACTACTTCCTCTTGACCAAGGTCGGCCGCGTCGCCTCCGACGAGTTCGACTACAGCCCCGAATGGGTGCGCTGCTCCGTGGCCCGCAGTCTGCGCCGGCTGCAGACGCCCTACCTGGACGTCGTATACTGCCATGATGTCGAGTTTGTGTCGGACGACGAGGTCATGGCGGCGGTGCGCGAGCTGCGGCGCATCCGCGACGAGGAGCGGACCGTCAAGTACGTCGGCATCTCCGGCTATCCGGTCGACACGCTGTGTCGCCTGGCGGAACGCGTGCTGCGCGAGACGGGCGAGCCGCTCGACGTCGTCATGAGCTACGCCAACTTCACGCTGCAGAACACCACGCTGGCGACCAAGGGCGTGCAGCGGCTGATGGCGGCCGGCGTCGATGTCGTCCCCAATGCCAGCCCGCTCGGCATGGGGCTGCTGCGCCGCGAAGGCGTGCCCGTCGGAAGCATGGGCGACTTCCACCCTGCGTCCAAGGAGCTGCGCGCCGCGGTGCGCGAGGCATCCGAGCTCTGCGACAGGCACGGCGAGAAGCTCGAGGTCATTGCGATCCGCTTTGCGCTGGAGACATGGCTTCACGCCGGCGCGCCAGTGGGCTCGCGCGGCGACCCGGCATCTGGCGTGCCGTGGAAGCGCGAGAGCATCGAGGAGGTTGGCGGCCAGAAGCTCGGCGTCAGCGTCATGGGCGTCAGCCAGCCGTCGGAGCTCGAGAAGACGATGATGGTATGGCGAAGCATTCTCGACGGTCTGGAGGACGGACAGAGCGTCGCGGACCGTGCAGGGCGGTGGAAGCGGGCGCACGAATGGAGCTTGAACCGCAAGCGCGCCGTGCAGATTCTGGCAGAGGGCGTCCAGGAATGCCTTGGGGAATGGGTCGACTATGCGTGGGACAGCCCGGACAAGGGCTTCGTCAACCGGAGAGCGAGGAGGAAAGAGGCAGAGAAGGGCGACGGGAAGCAGAAGACGCTCAAGGGCAAGGAGGCGGAGGCGGAGGCGCCATGGCTGACGCCCGCCGCGAGTCCTGAGCCCGAGGCGCGGGGGCAGGGCAAGGAGTTGCCGCTGAGGTGACGATTGGGAAGGTTTCACGTGGCGTTTTTCTTGGAGATTGTGGGCGGCACGGGTGAAATAGCGCTGGCGACGCGGGTCGCAGCTCGAATGTAGTTTTCGGCTTCTGCTCGGCGACGGGCATCACGAGAGGTGCGTGTACGCGGGCAGCACAGAGGGTGCGAAATCAAGGAAGAAAGGCCGACGCGCGCAGACCGGTGAGAGGCACGGCGGCCCCAACGCACTTATTGTCTCGCGCGCGTGCGCTGCATGCAGGCCCAGAGCACGTTGCGGGCGCCGTCGAATCAGCGGGCGGGCGGGAGCAGGCGCATCAGCAGAGGGCGGAGGGGCCGTCGAGGCTGGGCTGACGCAATGGGTGCGCGCTGCGGACGGCGGACAGCGGGCGGCGGGCAGCGCGGAGATCAGCCCGTGCCGCAGCGCGAGCAGCGAGCGCGGACGGGCGTGCAGTCAGTGCTGGCGGCGGGCGCGCTGAGATTGCAGTGGTGGTGGGCGGCGGTGCGTCATGCCGTCGCTGGCAGCCTGCGTCCCCCGCGTGTGGTGAATGCAGAAGAGGAGCACATGCAGCCGGCCGTCCCGTGCCACCATCAGCCTCGCCCTCGCCGCCGCCGCCGCTGCTCGTCGCTAGCCCAGCAGCCCGCCTCGCCCGGTGCCCAGCTGGTCGGCGCCCGTTGGCCGTAGCCTCATCCTTGCCGCGCAGCTCGAGCCGGCGACAGCGCACCGCTGCTGTCGCCCAAACAGCGCCCGCCGCCCGCCCGCTCACCACCGCCGCCCTCGCCCCAAACGCTCCCTCCGCCCTCCACCGCCATCGCTCTGTCGCCAGTCGCTGCCGCCCTGTCCACGCGACCCTAGCCCGCACCGAGCCCGGCCCGCGATAAGGTCCCGCCCCAGGATGCGCTGCGGATAAGGGCTGTCTTGCTTTGTCGGTCTAGGTGACACACGAGCCCTCCGGAGCTCCAGCTGCCTGTGTTTACAAGCACGCCCCCGCCCAACCTCTCGCTCCCACGTCCCGAGCGCCCTCCGCCATGGGCAACAACTCCAGCAGAGAGCCGCGGCCCACCTCGTCGCTGGGCCACTCGCGCTCCCACGATGGCCAGTCGCATGCCCACCACGGCCCCTCCGCCCCCGCCTCCAGCGACCGCATGTACTCGTCCCGCGGCGGCCGCAGCAGCAGGCCCGACCTGTCCTTCCTCGGCATCACCACCAGCGCCGACCGAGACCCGCCCGAGTTCACCAGACGCGAGACCCGCGCCGAACGCGAGGCACGGAAGCGCGAGAAGGAGCGCGAGCTGAGAGAGAAGGAGCGTGAGCGGAGTATGCGCGACGAGGGCGTCGATGGCGGATACCTGGTGACGCTGGGCACCTACACCGGTCCGGAGGACTTCAACAAGCAGATCGTCCGCCAGCTGATGGTACGCTGTCCCCCCGCCCGCGATGCCGTGCTGGAGCTAATTGTCCCAGATTGAACGCCGTCTTGCGCCCTTTTGGAAAGGCCTGAACGACCACGAGGATACGTGGACCGAGGCTCAGCTGGTCGCCGTCGCCAATGGCCGGCCGCTGCCCGCCCCAGACGAGCCTCTTCCCCCCGATTTGGAACCCGCCCGCGTTGCCGAAGCAAAGAACCCCAAGTCCTCCGAGCAGAGCCTCAACGGCCTCATGGTTCCCATCACCGGGAGATCGCCCTCCGCCACTTCCGACGCCTCTGGCCGGCTGTCGCCCGGCCAGGGCGCCTTCTCCATGCCTTCCGCGCCCTCGCCCCTCGGTAACACATCCTCATCATCTCCCTTCTTCCGAGGCCGCGCGAAGACCCTCGCTGCTTTGACAACCTCATCCAAGAACAATTCCCAAACTGATATGATGCCTCAAGAGGTCATGTTGCCCAAGGATCCCTACGTGAACGGTCAGCGCCTCGAAGCTTTTCTTTACAAAGACGCCTCCGAGTGCCCGATTTGCTTTCTGTACTACCCTCCTTACCTGAACAGGACGAGATGTTGCGACCAGCCCATTTGCTCCGAATGCTTCGTCCAGATCAAACGGCCCGATCCCCATCCGCCCGAACACCACGACCCGAACGATCCGAACGCTTCGCAAGAGACCCAAGACGATTGCATGTTGGTTTCCGAGCCCTCTGCGTGTCCCTTCTGCGTACAGCCGGAGTTTGGTGTTACATATGACCCCCCTCCGTTCAGAAAAGGCCTTGTGTACCAAGGACAGACCATTCAACCTTCAGCGATGTCGTCCTCTTCCTCCCTTAATTCGCCCACTTCCCTCGAGAGCGGTGGCAGGAAGAGAGGCAAGTCACTTTCAGCAAACTCACCACAGGTCATCACCACAGACATGGTGCGTCCGGATTGGGCCAAGAAGCTCGCAGACGCACGCGCACATGCATTGCGCAGATCCGCCGCCGCCACTGCCTTGCACAATGCCGCATACGTCATCGGCAACAATTCTTCCGACTCTAGAGCATTCGGTCTAGGTAGGAGGAGGAGAACTTTCCTAAACAACGACAGTCCCAACAGCAGCGGCACAGGAACGCCACGGAATGGCTCGAGCGATCCTCTAACTCAACTTCTAGCTTCTTCTTCAAGCAGGGAACGTGCAAATGAAGGTCAAGATCCCGCGGCGGGTCGTCACGGTGCGCGGAGAAGTCGCATGGAGGATCTCGAGGAGCTCATGATGATGGAAGCCATCAGATTGAGTCTTGCGGCTGAGGAGGAACGGAAGAAAAAGGAGGAAAAGGAAGCCGCAAAACAAGCCAAGAAAGAGGAGAAGAAGAAGGCCAAAGAAGAGAAGAAGGCTCAGAAACAAGGTCGCAAGACGGGATTCTTTCCCTTTGACATTCCGGACGACGACTCGGTTCAAGCTGGCCCCTCCGGACAGGGCGAATCAAAGGGCAAAGCAATCGACAGGTCTGGAGTGGGCTTCAATCCGATGAACGAGCCCACATCCACCCTCAACACTGGCGCATCTTCATCGGCACGCGCAGACCCACAGCGTCATCTTGAGGAGAGCAGAGCACGCATTCAGACTCAGCAGCCATCAGACTCAACCGGCCCGACTCCTCCACTTGATCTCGCTGGTGCACCTTCGCATCGAACGGCCCTCCGACAGCTGTCAAACGCCTCTTCCTCTGCATCATCGCTCGCCGAGTCAGAAGAGGCAGATTCTTTGCGTCTCAACAGCCCTGGAATCAACTCCGGATCTTCTTTCGAGCCATCTCCAAACACCAGTGGTCTAAGTCTGGGCGGTCCCGCCTCTCCGGTGGATCCAAACTTTGGCACAGACACTCCTCCAGGAGGCGGGGCTGGTACAGAGCCCATGTTCAACTTCAGGAGCTTGGCAGCAGTCATTGGAAATGAAGACGAGAGGGAAAAGTCCAAGGCTGAACACATTGAGGACGTTGGTCCCACCACTCCTTCTCCTGAAGTCGAGCCCCAGGAAGCCCCGGAGCAGACGGTAGCGCAAACTCAATCCGGAGAGGAAACACTTACACAATCTGTTGCTACTTTGTCTCCGGGGGATGCCGAGGGTTCTCACGGGACCCGTAGTCGCGGTGATTCGGGCGAGAGTTCGAGTAGCAGCGCGCCCCCTCCGGTCCTGGTAACCCCAGCAAGCCCTCCGCCAGATGCCAAGGCACCGCCCTTGCTGCCAATGCCGGATTTCGGCAGCGACAGATTGGAGCAGAAGAGCTATGGTGATATCAAGGTTGATGAGCAGGAAAGGCATGAGGAGGCTGATGTTCAGTGATGTTCAGCAATTCATGGATACGCATGAAAAAGAGGCTCATCAATCAACGATAGTTCCAAAACAGAATTTTCCTCCTTCTCTGTCTCTTTACTCTCCTCGTTCCTTATCAAAACATCAACATCATTGGCGTACCGGGTGGGACTGCGGTTACCATTCAAAGAGACCTGCACGATCGAATGATGCAACAAGCATTGGTCACTGGTTTCCCTGTTCTTTTTTTTCCTATTCTCTCTTTCACTTTCCCTGTTTGACTCATGTGGAATTCTGCAGTACTTGATGGCGTTTACATCGGTTGACGGCTTGTGACATTTTCCTTCTGGTATTCTCTTCTTCTTGCTCCTCGACTGGAACTCTCTCTCTACTCTTCTCCTGTCCTAATCCTTGCGGTTATAGGTAAGAGTGCAGGCCAGTCATGGATCTTCTTCTTTTCGATTCTCTTCTAGGTGGCAGACTTTGCCACTTTTGTTTCAAGGAGGTGTGCTTGAGGCGATTTTGTCTTTTTTTTTGGATATATGTGTATGTGTGTGTGCGCTTATCTCCTGTGGAACCGGCGAGAGGTGGTGGGAAGTATGGAGGGGAAAGGAAGGGGTAATTGCGCGAAAGAGGGAAGGGGAGGAATTGAATCATTATGGGGCCGGGTATCTTGTCTGGCTCATAAACTACCTAGCTACCTACTCAAATCTCTCTTCTTCTTCTTCTACTCCTTTGTTTTTCTTTCTTGCGTTCGTTTGTCTTTTGCTGGATCTTCTGCTCTAGCTAGCTAGCTGGCTGGCAGTTGTGTTGTTTTGATCAAATGCGTATGCACGCCACGATAGCGGACGTGTGTAGAGAGGTTGTAACTGCTGAAAGATCTCCATTATTCTCGAAAAATATTTTCCAAAAAAAAAACATTTCTTGTAAAGATGAAGCAGTGGTGTGCTCGTGAGCGTACCGTTGTGACGTCCTCTGCATGCTGGACGCAACGAACCTCTCGCTACCAAGTAAACAACCAATTTACTAACAGCAGCAATTCCTGCCCAGCGCTCAAACGGAGCACTCGCATCGCTAAATCATCACCGAGCTGTCGCTGTCCCCTTCCCCGCAATTACCTAACCCCCTCACCCCAAACCCCCCCGCGTCGCTACATCAACGCTCGATCGACCGAGAGACTAGAAAAAAGAAAAAAAAAGCTTGTCTCACGCCGCCCATGCTTAGCCGTTTGCTTATATATCGCCCCACCGCCCCCATCCCCTTCGCTTAGGTACATGCATCCATGCATGCATCCATCCATCCACGTGTAGAGTAGGTACTCCGTACCTGCTCGGCTATTAGGTATGCCGTCCTGTCACCCACCACCCATCGGTGCTTTTCCCCGCTTTTGGGGGGGTGGGTGGATGCCTCGAAGCCACCGCCCACCGCTACACGTCATCATGTTGTGTTTAACTTCTTGTAAACTTCGACTGTGGGTCTTTTTTTTTTCTTTTCTTGGTTTTGTCGACGCGGGAATGATCGGGCAGGTGGCGTTCTTGAGTGGTGGGGGTTTTTCCGAAAAGTTCGGTTTTTTTTTTTCTTTCTAAACACACCGGCTATTCGGATGCTGGACGAGCCGCGGGTATGGACGGCGGGTTTGTATTTATATATATATATATCTGAAGTTAAACTCGTCTGATTTTGGGCTGGGTGATGCGCGCTTGCTTTTCGCATGGAGGGCGTATACTTATCTTCGAGAAACATCAATGGAAACACTGCATTCACATTCCGGTACACCGGGTGTTGATATATGTATATAGATAAAGCCAATCTCGATGATATATGTACTCCAATCAATCTGCGCCTAGTATCCTCGTCATGTGCGGTATCACCAGAAACAAAAATCCATCCCAAACGCCTCCTTAATCAGATAAAACGCCATCCGCAGTGCTTATTCTAAGCGAATGCAGGTCGTTATCCATCGTCTAGAACAATGTTCCGTACTCATCACATCTCATCTTTAAACAGATCGTCTTCCCACTCCTTGCAGCGTCCAAACCAATTTCTGTGGGTGCACTTGTGGTGGGACGTCGGAGTGGCAGACGCCGAAGATTCAGTCGGCGAAGGATCTACACAAATGAATCCGAACCATTCCTTGGATGTGCAGCTGGAAGTGGTTGAAGCGACGGCTGTGGAAGGGACCGAAGTAATGGATGGCCTTGGCGTCGCTGAAGTTGTTTCAGTGGTCGTTGTGGAAGGGTCATTGCAGCCACCAAACCAGCCAGGAGTTGCGCATGTCGCAGTCGAAGTCGAAGTCGAAGTCGAAGTCGAAGACGAAGACGAAGACGAAGACGAAGAAGACGTCGTAGTGGTTGTAGTAGTGGTTGTAGTAGGGTCGTTGCAGCCAAACCAACCTGGAGTCTCACACGTAGTGGTCGAAGTCGAGGTCGAGGTCGAGGTCGAGGTCGAAGTCGAAGTCGAAGTGCTCGTAGTAGTTGGGACTGGGAAGATACTGGTAGAAGTGGTGATGACGGTGTGGGTGGTCTTATCATTGCAACCAAACCAACCGGGCTGTTCAGAGTTAGCGAAAGCTGACGGTCGTGTGGAATATTATGACTTACCGTGTCGCATGTTGTCGAAGTAATGATTGTCGTCGAGGTCGTCACAGGACCCGAGGTAGTGCTCTCGTCGAGACATCCCCACCATCCCGGAGTCTTACACGTCTCGGTTCTGGTGGTGATGGTGGATGTGGCAGTGCTGCTCCTTGAAGTCGTCGTTGTGTCGGACCCATTACTCTCGAAAAACTTCCAGTTGAAGCAGTCGGTGCATTCAAGGTCAGGCTTGCATTCAGGCACCTCGTCGTACCTTTCGATGACGTCATGAATGACTTGCTGGATACGATGGGTTCCGGCACCAACGCGCCAGCCAAGATCGCCGACTGTATCATAGGTGCACACGGAGCCCGAATGGCAGACACTTTGCATGGAGTAGCCGGCTATGGTACACACGGAGGTGGCTGTGTTGCACAGACCCATGTACATGGGGTCCGCTGTGTGTCCAAAGTGGTAAACGCCGGAACCTGTCCTGTCTTGGTGGCGACCAAGGTGATAGCCTGGTGGAGTAGGCAAGCCCAAGCGGGATGCCGGCATGGCCTCGCCGGGAGCCTCAAAGGTGATGACGGGCAGCCCATAGGTCAAGCCTAGGAGACTTCCGGTGGAGCCTCCAAGAGAGTGACCAGCGATCCACACATCCGAGTCCGGGTAAAGCGCAGTGACGTTGTGGTAGAGGTCTTGAACGGCATAGTAGTAGCGATTCTTCTCGGTGAGGCTCTGCGCCAAGCAGGTTGAGTTGCAGGTGTAGGTGGCGGTCATGCAGTCACAGACTTGCCTCCACATGTACGAGCCACCTTGGCCGCAGCAGCAGCCGAAGAAGAGGTTGTCGTTGACCTTGTCGTTGGTGGTGGTCTCAGATCCGTCGAAGACGGCTGGCGAGGTGCCCTTGATGCCGATGACGACGGTGGAGTTTGTGGCATCGGCGAAGATGTGGCCGCGGAGACCATCGGACTCCCAGCCGAAATCCTCGGTGTAGTTGAAGCCGCCGGTAACATCGGACCAGTCCGGCTGCGTGGGATCCATGGCGTAGGCATTGCCAGCCATGCGAGCGAAGGCCAGGACGCTCTCTCTGTCCGTTACATTTGGGCCGGCAATCTCGTCGGTGGTCCAGGCAGAAGCGGGGAGAACGACCTCTCTGCCTGTCAGGCGTTTTGTGTCGAGGATGTGGTTGACGTGCTCAGGGCTCCGGTCGGCCAGGCGTTCGATGTTGAGGGCCTGGGATCGGGCGCGGAGGCGTGGCGCAGGCTCCCGCCGGGAGGGATCGCCCTCGGAGGCCACCCACAGGGGCGCGTCGGGACGGATGTCCCGACGGCGGTGCAGGCCCGGATACTTGTGGGTGCCGTGGTGGAAGATGTGCTTCAGCGTCTGTCGCGAGAGCTGTATCAGCAGGGCCGGCCAGCGGCTTTCGGGCCGAGCATACTCACGAAGTCCATCTCCCTTGCCAGCTGCCGGGGCGCATCTTCGTGCGGGGTGCCGGGCGGCAGGACGGGGAGGACGCCAGCGCCATCGGCCTGCTGGGGAACCAGGGCGGCGGCAGCGGGAGCGGTGGCGGAGACGGAGAGCAGGACGGCCAGGCAGGCGGCAGCAGCTGCGCCGGCAGAGCTGCGGAAGCGGAGCTCGGTCATGGTGGCAACGGGGTCAGGAGCAGCGCAGCGACATGACACGGCGGGCGGGAGCGCAGGAGCGTGGGCGAGATGACGGCGGCGGCAGATATAGCAGTGGCAGGGACGGGGCGCGGGCGGCAGGAGGCGCGCGGGCTGGGGATGGGGATGCGCTCGCATGGTGGAGCTGCGGCCACCGCGTCATCAGACCAGCGCGGCGCCAAGCACAAGCCCCCTTATCTTATCGCGCGCGAGCTGCGGGCAGGCACCGGCGTGTCTCGCGTGTGCGCGCGTGTCCAGAGCTCCATCGCCATCACCAGCGCCGGCAGCTCCCCTCGCCCGCGGCATGCCCGCCTCCTCCACCGCGCCCTGACCGCGTCCTGCCAGCATGTCGCCCGACGACGACCGCCCCCGCCTCGTCCACTCCTCCAAGAGCTTCAGCCGCTTCGACGCCGCCCCGCAGGGGCCCCGCCATCGCAGCCGCGCAAGCACCGTGGGAGCTACCATCCCCGAGATCCTGCACCCCAACGCCTTCGCCCACCCCGACCCCGACGCCCCCGACACCCAGGACGTCTTCACCACCCGCTCCGAGGACGGCGACGCCAGCGACGACGACCCCGACGGCGATGTCGCCCTGCCCCAGACCTTCGACGACCTGCCCATCGAGATCAGGAGCCTCGCCGAGAGGTGCGCGTCAGCTCCCGTCTCGCCCAGCGCCTCCGTGCTGACCCCTACAGGTTCCTCGACTCGCTCTCCGCCCGCGTCCATCCCACCCCCATCGGCATCGACTCGCTCACCGATCTGTTCCAGGAGTTCTACGTCCGCGCTGCGTCGCAGATAGACACCCACATCGCTGCCCTCTCCACCAGGCTGTCCCGCCATGGCTCTGCCGCCTCTCTGGCCTCACGCACGTCGACGGCTGCCAAGGCTGCGCGGAATGCGTCCGACTCCAGCCAGGAGCAGCAGATGCTGACTGTGTCGGAAATCTCAGACCGCAAGAAGGCACGCAGACTGCTGGAGCTGAAGAGAGCAGCGTTGGAGGAAGCCGTCGAGAGGGCTGTGTGCGAAAAGGTGAGTCTCTCCGTCCGTGGGTCTCCTTTGCCAAGCAGTCGCTCAAAAGGGCTTAGGTGTATCCAAGGATATGGCGACACCGCAGCACCGACGACGCCGAGCGCGACGAAAAGCTCCGCTCCCGCACTGCCGCGCTCTCCGTCGTTGGAATCGGTCTGAAGGAGCTCCTCGCTCATGGAGAAGCGATGCCCAAGGCCATGGAGGAGAAGGAGGAGAAGATCCCCGAGATGCTGGCTGACGCTCGCGAGAGCATCCACAAGATGAATGACGAAAAGCATCCGCTTGGCAAACTGCAGCTTCTCACTGCCGCTCACAAGAACATCGTCGAGGTCCTGTCCCAGATCGTCCCCAGTTCCTCTTCAGCAGACGAGGTCCTGCCAACTCTCATCTACACCCTCATTACTTCGCCGCCAGACAGCATCTGCGTCATCAGCAACCTGCATTTCATCCAGAGGTTCAGGACCGCGAGCAAAATCAACGGGGAAGCCGCATACTGCTTGGTGAATCTTGAAGCCGCCATCGAGTTCCTTGAGACCGTCGATCTCTCAACGCTCAGGGCAGACGAACTTCCTGGCGGACCTGATAAGTCGGCCAGCAGGCCCATTACCCCAGGTGATGCTCCGCCCATGGACCTTGGAATCACTCCGGCCAAGACCAGCCTATCTCCGGAACCGGGATCGTCCAGCGGCAAGTCTGAGCCACTTCCTTCCCCACTGGATAAGTCTCAGCGGCGCTTGAGCAATTTGATCCAGGCGCAGACGACCCGCTTCGAGGCTGCCAGCGACGCCGCAAGACAAGCTGTGTTGGACAGCGCAGACCAGGCATTCGACTCGATCAATCAGACCCTGGATAACAGCCTCAAGTTCTTGTTCGGCCGTCTCAAGGAGCAGCAGCAGGCAGAAGGCAAGGCCCAGGCGGTCCAACCAAAAACCCTCGAGGACGTGCGGAAGCTCGTCAGCACCCCGCCTCCCCAAGACGACAACGCCAGCGCAAGCAGCTCCATCAACGAGGAGGCAACCGAATCGCAACGCGACGCCAAAGTCACCGACCTCTTCGGTGGCCGGCGGCCCCTCCGCGAACGCAGCGCCGACAGCGCCAAAAGCGGCGCCAGCAGCAGGCGAGTAGCCTTCACCCCCGCAGACAAAGGCACCGATCCCCTCACCAGCCCTCCACCAACCGCATCAACCCCCACAAGCGCCCCCACCTCCGCAGTCGAATCCATGCGCAATCTCGGCAACACACTGAACCCGTTGCGCGGCTTCGGCGGCATGAACATGCTCCCGCGGTTCGGCAGGTCCGCCACCACTCCCACTACTCCAACTACTCCGAGTACCCCGACGGCGGACAAGAGCAAGCAGCTCGGCCCTGCTGCTCCGGGTGAGGCGAGCAAGTCGTCAACGCCACCGTCTGCACCGACGGCGACACCGGATCCGAAAGCGGCGGCTGCGGCGGAGAGACTGGAAGAGTTGAGCAAGACCGCTCCGCCAGTGAAGCGGTTTTTGGAAGCCAAGGATGCCAAGGAGCTGAAGATTGGGGATGTGGACGAGCTGCTGAAAGATTATCAGAGGTTGGCCAGTGCGATGAGGGCGGCGATTAAGCCGTGAAGTGGTGCACTGATTGGAAGAGAAGACGAAGGTAGGTCTGCCATACCCGAGTGAAAATTTCTTGTAAGTCTTGTATTCGTGTCTTGTTTGTTCGAAAAGAGGAGGAAGTATCTCTGTACCACAATTTGTCTTCTCTTTCTCTTCCTTTTTTTACTTGGGGGCATCAGGTAGGCGTTACCGGTATTTCTCAATGGCGACACAACGCCTCAGGGTCTATAGAAAGGATTTGGAGTTGGGAAGGAAAAGAGTGCGTTTTCCTTGCTTTTGGATACTTAAGGGTAGATGGAGTAACTATGATGTAGTCTTTGCGTCAGAATGTAGAACAAGTAGTTTGGTACATGGTGTGCACATGACTAGTTTTCGTTTTATGGGGGTGATGGTCCGGTGATCTAGGGAGGGCACAGAGAGGTCGAGAGGATAAAAAGTGGTGGCAAGCGGCCTCTTCAACAATCAGGATTCGGACAGCCCTTTGCGGCTGCCTTCGGAAGAACAAATCCTGAATGTTTGACGAAAGGCAATAACCGTTTGGTACATTGCTTCTCTGGTTGTGCCGCCCC